>PVJD01005103.1:29505-121692 GCA_004026545.1 Mormoops blainvillei
GGGGTCTCACTTTAAGACAAACTCACCCGATTAGAGGGCTCACTTGTGCAGCCGGCGGGGTATGAACTAGCACCACGGACAGTTCCGTGGGCCCAGCACACCCCAGGCCATTAATGAAACACCCTCCAGGAGGTAAGTCAGAGCAGACCTTGAACTTCACCTAGGAACCTGCAGCTGCCCAGCCTCTTCCGCCCCCTGCACAATCCTCCCTAAATACATGTTTCTAAAATATTTCTCGAATTTCTCTGAATAATTTTTTAATTTAAAAAAAAAGCACAGGTCAGGTATTACACCAAACTGGCAGCTGTTAAAGCTGTTGCACATCTGTGTGCACGTGTGTAATGACACATATGCTACATGTAACACAAGGCATCAGGGACAAGGATGAACTATCTGTGACAATTTGCAGGATCAGGGTTTCAAACGCGACATCACGATGTACATGTCATCTTAAAATCTGCTCGTCACAGGAATTTAGTTCGCTTTTAGCTACTGTCCAGTGTCCCAAGGTAGGGACCCCACCTGGGTCCTTGCCGGCAGCCCGTCAGGTCACGCTCGGTTGCCTAGGAGTGCGCGTGACGCCCTACTTGTAACACTCCCCCGGCATGGTCCCTCGCCCACCTCCACCTGCCTGGACGGAGGCGTGGGGGGTCGGCACCTTTCCAATGCTATCTGACATTGCAGACGGTCACTCCCAGGTGGCTGGCTCACACCTGAAAGGTGTGACAGCTGTCGTCCCACATTTTTGCCAGCACCCGACACTGTCAAACTTTAATTAAATGCTCACCTGAGGATATGATTTTGGGGGAGGGGGCAGGGGAGACAGAGACATGGATCGGCTGCCTCCCATACATGTCCCGACTGGGAATTGAACTTGCAACCAAGCTGTGTGCCCTGACGAGGAATCTAACCCATGACCCTCTGGTGACCAGGACAACGCTCTAACCCACCGAACGACCTGGTCAGGGCGTCACATTTAAATTTTTCTTGGAAATTTTGAGGGAAAAATGCCCCGCCCTTTCTTTTTTCTCCCCTTTTCCTTCTAACCTTCACCCCCTCTTTGGCCTCGATGCTCAGTGACGTCACCCCCGGTCCTCGAGGGTCACTCCCACGGCCCAGGGCTGACTCAGGGGCAGCAAGTGTGAGGCTGGGAGGAAATTCACTGGTCTCTGCGGCCTCCCATGAGCACAGCCAGGTATCCTCAGGGACAGTCCCGCCAACCCCAAGAGACCGAATGCTGGCCAGCCCCTCCTCAAAGGCCGTCGGCTTGTGTTCTCCAAGGGCAGCTGCCCAGGAAGCTGGGCACCACCGAGCCGGGGCAGGGGCGGCTCCTTAGCAGTCACCGTGTCACCTCTGAGCAAGGCGGGCTGGCACCCAACGCCCTGCATGTAAACGTGCAGCTCCGCTGGGGCAGGGGAAGCATCCCAGCGAGACGAGGGAGCAGCGCTACCCGCACAAGCCGACTCCCGCCATGCGCGGCCGTGCAAGAAGAGCAAGCAGGTCCTCCCCGGACATGGGCAGCCCCCAGGAAGGCGGTGTCTTCGGGGCAGCTCTCCACTGACCCCGGTGCTGCTCTTCCGGGGCCCTTGCACTGGTGGTGTGTTTAGTCAAGAGGCAGCCCGTCGGCTGATTACTGTCACTGACAGCCAGCCCCAGCTGCTTGGAAGCCTTCGGGGATCCGCAAGTGACCCCTGCGCTTTGACCTCCAACATGACTTCATTTTCCGCTAGCACCGAAGCATTCCAAGCACTTCTTTCTCCATATGGCCTTCCCGGTAACCCAGCACACGGCTCTCTTCCGAAATACATGCACATGTATCAAAACTCAGAGCTGACGGTTACGGAGCAGGGCCAAGTGCATTCTGACATTTAACCGTCCCCAGGTCAACGCAAAATAAACACCCTCTAAGATGCAGATATTATCATCCCCATTTTCTAGATAGAAATTGAGCTCAAGAGATAAAACGAAAAGCACCAGACTCCAAAATGCTCAGTGAAATGGTCATATAAAAATTCGCAAAATAACGGCAGGTTAAACACACAGGATACAGCGTGAACAGCTGGACCCCAATTTTGCTCACGGAATCGACACTTTCACGCATACAAACAGGGAAAGTATGTAACGGACCCGACCAGGACACGTCTGCAGTGCTTGACTCTGGGTAGCAGGCTTGCATCTGATGTTGTTTCTGTCACATGTCGCGTCCTAGAGGGAAGTTGTGGGCAGTGGGTGGCTGTCACCCCCTCTGAAGCCCTGTGCTCTCATCTGTAGAGCGGGGATAAAATAGCGCCTCCTGCAAAGGGCTGTTTGGGGGCTAAAGAGTTTGTCTGTGGCGAGTGCAGGGAACTGCACTGGGTACGGCTGTGGTTGTCAGCTGTCCGCTGTCCTGTCGGCTACCCAAAAGTGAGAGTTTTGGATGTCATCACAGTGTACTTCCCCCCGTCCCCAGAGGTCACAGAGCCCCAGGGCCGACTCACGACCAAGCCACCCAGCCAGGCCTCTTGCAAGGGACAGTCAAAATCACCACTGGGCAGCTGGCCAGATGCTATTATAAGCCGATGCTAACTCAGAGCAAGCACGGACAGGACACCTCCGGCGCTGCACCGGGGTGACCTTCTGGACGCCCCGTTCTGTTTATTACGACTCCAGTCCCGAGGCCCCGCCGGGCAGACGCTTGTAAGGCCTCTGTCCCCCGGACTGGTTTTCACACTGCGCACTTCCTCAGGCAGCACCGGGCCCTGGGTCCTTGTAAGATTTTCCCCCAAGTTCAGTGGAGTCTGCCCCTCTCACAGAGCTTCCTTCCGACGTTGAAACAAAGACGTGGTATTGGCTGGTTGTAGCTTTTCTCAGAACATAACAGTAAAATGGAAATCCAGGCTGAGTTTCCTAGCAAGGTCCTTTCCTCTAAAAGCAACACTGCAGAAGGAGGTGCTTTGACTCAAAAAATCAAACTTGAATCACAGGGAGGACATCGGGTCACGTGCTAAACGCCTGGGAGGGGAGCAGTGGGAAGAACAGCTTCAGAGCTGGCGGTGCCGGCTGCAGCGCAGCAAAGGGGGTGGAGAAGGGCGAGGGGCTTCCTGGTTTATCGCCACCACCGGCTCACAGCACCACTTTGATACAATCACGGCGCTCTCTAGAAAATGAGACAGAGAAGGCTCTGCGAGCGCCCTTCCAGATGGAGATCCAGTAATTCCTATGACTAAAATCCTGCCAAAGTTGCCAGGCATTGGAAAGACATACAGCAGATAAGCTAACACTTAAGTGAATAAAAGAACCAAAAAAAGACCAAAGAGGAATAAGGGAAACAAACTTCTTTGTTATTAAAACATAAAACAGTGGTTATTTAAAAACGTGGGTTTGTTGCCACAAGAAAGATTTCAAAATGGAAAGTCCTAACACAGGCCTGAAATCCCATGGAATTTAACGCGTTTATTAAAAAGGTTATGAAAACCCAGGGCGGGGCTGGGGAGGCGGGGGGGTGGGGGGGGTTGTCGCTCCATAAGTGAAGATGGGACAATCCACAGGAAACTGGAATAAAAGCAGGTGGGATCTGACCATCACCTTTCACATCCGAGTAAATCCCAGATTCAAAGCTTTCAACATTTAAAGGAAACGGAAGCATGGTGAGCAAACGAACTGGCAAAGTGATCTTGGAGCAGAGAGGACCTTCCTAACTATGACACGAAGCTCAGCAGCCACTGAGGGACGAAGAGTCTCGATAAATTCCTGTACGTAAAAGTGACGATTTCTGCACGACGAGAACCACTACAGGCAAAGCTGAAAGACTAGCAAGCCGGCCAAGAATAAATATTTGCGATCCTGCCTCCAGAAAGGGCTACGCTCCCCGCGGTGTGAACACACAGCAAGAGGGAAAAGGGGAGAGTCAGGGACCAGCGAGCGCGCGAGGTGAGAGCCCCAGCCGCTCGCTGCCTGAGGAGGGGGCGGGGGCGGGACAGACCCGAGGTTCCGCCAGGGTGCAGGAGGCCGGACGGACACTGCCAAGGAGCACCCCCCCTTCATGGGAGTGAGTCCGGCTTTCTTACCCATGACATCCTGACCCCAACCTGTCGTGTGAAATATCCCACAGTGGAAAAGGCCCCCTTTTCTCACAATATCCAATCCAGTCCCGGCTCTCGCTTCTCTCATTCCTTCTGGAACCATCCAGCTCAGGCCCTGAATCCACAAGTAGCCCCTTCCAGCCCTGGTTCCTGGGGACGCTGTCCTCCCGCCCCACAGCCAGCTCAGTAAAACTGAACTTTCTTGGACTACGGGAGCCTCGCTGGTGGCCTCTGATGGCTGGGCTTTGGCCACATGACAGACTGCAGGTAACTAGTCAAATACTGGTTATTAAAAGCATTAGCACACAGACCCCTTCTAGGAAGCCAAATGCAGGGGCTCGCGAGGTGATGAACCTGAGTTGGCCCCCTTTCCTGGGGGACCTGGGATGTGACTCTCCCCCATAACATGAGGCTTCAGGGGCCCAACCAAGGAGGAAAGGGTCATTTCCTGCTTGGATCTCAGAACAGTCAGCCACGGCCTTCACACCCATCGTCCCCTACTGGCTGCACCCCGAGAAGGTGCCGCGCTGAAGACCTGGGCGCAGGGTCCCGGGGTGGGTGCACTGAGACCTGACATCCCCGTGAGTGAGACCCAGAGCCATCCAGGACGTCAGTGAGGATAGTGACAGTCACCGGGGGGGGGGGGGGGTGTCCCAAAAGACCAGGAGAACAAGGCATGTCAGGGCCTGCGGAGAAGTGGCGCTTGGACCCGGAAGGGCCGGCAGGAGCCCGTCTAGGAAAGGTCTGTGTTCATTCACGTTGCAGGGGCAAAGGCCAGAAGTCTGGGGTCCAGTGCAGGTTCTAGCACGTGTCAAGGGCCCGAGGATGGAAGGGTGACCGTGCCATCAGGGGCCGAGGGGCAGGGAGGGACTGAGGGGCAGGGAGGGGCCAGTCCAGGCCACCCTGAGAAGTTGGGTTGTTTTTCATCTTACAAGTCACGAGCAGCCCCTGAGGAATTTCAGGCAAGACGAAAAGGGAGCACAGGAGGGAGTGGACACAGGGCGCCTCCCTGATGAGATCTGCGGCTTGAGGAGATCACTCCAGTTACCCAGCAGAAACCCGATTAGGCGGGGCTGCCGGAGGCAGCCGCAGGAGGTCAGGATGCGGCTGCGCCCTCCCAGAGGAGGGGCCAGGGGGCCTGGACCTGCTGGCGGTGGAGAGGACGAGCAGCAGGAGCTCAGGGTGGGGTGTGCGGGATGCGGGAAGCTGCAGGGACACGGGCAGAGGTGGGAGGTGGTGCAGGCAGGCTGACTCCCGAGCTCCTGGCTTCGGCAGCCAGGTGGGAAGTGGTATCACCCTCTGGGGACACTGTGCAAGGGGATGAGGGTGTGTTCCCGGTCCCCCTCTGAGCCTCGGTCTCCCCCAGTGTCGAGGGAGGGCTGGATGACTGCATGGTTTTCCAGCTACTTTCCCCAGCCAAGTGTGGACGCCAAACCAACGCACACAGCCTCCTGGTGCCCAGACACATCAAAGAGCGAGGGAGCGGTGGTGGTGGGTGGGGCCGGGAACGGGACACTAAGGCCAGAGAGCGTGGCACAGCCCCTCAATTCTGAGCAGGCCCCTGGAGCACCCCCACGACACTCTGGAAGGTCCCCAGACAAGTGTGGGGTGGGGGGAAACCAGGACCCAACAATTTCGCCAGCCCCGGCTGCCTGTGTCCGTCCCACTCTCCTATGTGACAAGCCCGCCTCCTCCCGGCTGAGGCGCTCCCCGCGCCTGACCTCAGGGCCACCTGCCCTTCATCCTACCTGGCCCATGGGCCAGTCACTAGCCCTGAGGACAGCTGCCAGGGACTGAATGCCGCCTGCCTGCCACGGGACTGGCCCACAGGGCAGCAATCGCAGTGGCTCCGCCCAAGGACTCTCATCTTTGCTGCCAACCCTTGAGGCTCTCCGGGCACCATGGTGCGCCTGCACCCCGCAAAAAGAGCTGGCTCGGAAGACGTGCATTTAAAAATACCCTGGGAGGGTGTGCGTATATATAGAGAGAATGGAGCCAGGCACCTCAGCCCACACAGAATGCAAATATGTGCCTTGACGAAATCCATGTTGTATCTTAAACACAGGCCTGAGACAGGAGCGCCCCAAATAACAGAAATCAACGCTCAGAACTGCCGCGGTGTCGCCCGGCCCGGCCTCGGAGGACAAAGGCTCACGTCCTGCAGCGTTCCGTTCCGATCACTCCCCAGTATCTGCAGTCATGAAGCTGCCCCAGCGCCACAGCCTGGGGACAGGGTCCCACCATCGGTCATTCGGCACCTGTTCGTGACCCCCACCCGGTTCCAAAAAGGGGGTTAGGCAGCTTACAAAAACGGTCATGGCATTAAAAAAAAAAAAAAAAATTACATCAAGGAAAGGCCAGAGAGAAAACAAGTGGAGGAAAAAGTCCATGAGTCCATAGCTTAAATACATACACAACACATACTCCAGGGCCTGTGCGTAAACTGGAAGGTCTGAGTAGAAGTGCGACACCGAGCTTCCTAGCAACCCCGGGGAACAGAGAAACACGATCAGGTCAGGAGCGTCTCAGAATCCAAAGGACAGAGCAAAGCAGGCCTCCCCGGCACTAAGAAAAGCGTGTCCCTGTGGTTTCTTCACGCTGCCCTGCCGGCGGGCACAGGGGAGTGGTCCCACGGCCCCACTGGGCCCCAGGCCCCAACCCCGCCTCCTCACCCTGCTTTCCGGAAAGCCCTCCGCAAACCTGCCAAGAACCCGTGTACCACTTTCGTGATTTTTGTAACATATACAATCAGCTGCGCGACAGACGTTATATTTTAATTCAACTGGTTTTATGCATGTAAGTGAATTTATCTGTTAAACACTTCACACCTCTGCTTTTATAAGAGCGTCAGAATCAATTTCCAGAAATGCTAAGTGACCACAAAATCAGTACGGTGATAACAAGTCAATGTAAGTACACCCTGGCAGGCACCACACCCTCAAGGGCTCTGTGCCTGAGGCTGCTCGCTTGTTACAAAAGGGAGGCCGGCCAGCATCTGGCCTCGAAGACACGGCAGCCACAAACCAACACTTCCTCCCTGATGCGCCCAACAGGCGACTCCAACGGAGTGATGCTTGAAGCCCCTGAGCGACCCGGGCCGCCGCCCACCGGGGCAGTGTGTGCAGCAGGGAGCCGCCAGGTCAGAGTGGTCCCAGGTACCCACCCAGTCCAGTCTCTTCACAGCATTTCTCTCCACGTTACAGTGTCATCACCTTGTACCAGGCTGGAATTTTTGAAGTGGGTCCTGTCCCAGAGGGTGAGAGGCGCACCGCAGGAAGACCCTCTCTGACCTGCCGGGTCTGGGGCCGCGTCCCCACTCTGGGAGGGAGGCACCCGCGGGCGCCCCCACGCCTCTCGGCCCCCACACAGCCTGTGAGCCTGAGCTCGGCCCCTTCACTCGCTGGCTGCCATCCCCTGGGCGCTGCCGCGCTGCCCCAACAGCTGACTCTGCATTTGGAGATCGACGACAAAGCAACATCATGATCACCGTCGCCATCACCACCACAGCAGCTCCCATTTACATAGTGAGAGCCAGCCGCCAGGCACCGACACTGTTCTTGGACCTCTACGTAGAACCAACGCGATGAACCCCCAGCAGCACTGAGACGGGCACCCCTCCTCCTCCTCCTCCTCCTCGTACAGGCGAGGGAACCGAGGCACCAAGGAATGAAGGAGCTGGCCAAGGGTCCCTGGCCAGTGGAGCTCAGGGTCACACGCCGGCCGTCAGTCCCCTGCCCCACCCCCGCCGGGGCGTCTCATTCCCAACAGCCCACTGTGCTGTGGGCCAGTCCCTTGGCAGGTGGCCTGCCGCGCGGCACGGAGGCCAGACCTTGCGCACGCAGGAGCAGCACACTCACACGGGCGAGGGCGGCCCACGCTCTGCCCAGTGCGGATGACGCAGCCCCTCGCCCATGGCTCCCCGTCCGAGCACTTGAGGCTGTGCCACTCCCTGCGTGCCCTCAGTCCTTTACCCGTCTGCTCCCCTGGGAGTTCCCCATGGCCTTCTGGTCTAGGCGCTGAGGGTGGAGGGGACAGCGAGCAAAGCTGTCACCCTTTGGACGGACTGACTCTGGCCGGGGTGAACGACACACCAGCAAACAAGCACACGGTGGGTTGTGACAGGGAATGTGGGAACGGGGGACCCACTTTGAACGAGGTGTCAGAGGGGGCTGTGTGACAAGCGCAGGGACGAGTACTCTTAGCCAAGGAGCAGGAGGGGCGACCACAGGAAAGAGTCTGACAAGCTCTAGGACATGACAAAAGGCCCACAGGGGTGGAAGGCTCCGTGCAGCGGGGAGAGAAACAACAGCAGTAAACCCCTAGGGGGCGCCAGCTGTGCGCCCGGGGGGGGGGGGGGGGGGCCCTCCGTGCACTCCCATCTTGACTTATCCACCCTCAGCACCGCCTATGAGGGAGGGTCCTTCCACCACCACCAGCTGACAGTGAGGAAGAGGAGACGCAAAGCCAGCCCACAGTGGAGTGGTGTATAGGCAGGCGGTCTGGGGCACTGCATGCACGTTCCCAACCACTGGGCTGCACGGCCACCACCCCGGGGGCAGGGGTGGGAGGCGGGGGCGGATGAGCCCAAGGAGGGCAGCAGATCTCAGAGGCCTGGGAGAGAGGTCAGTTTTTGACCAAGGGCACCCGGACGCAGGGGCAGGGTGAGATCTGATTTGCATTCATGGCTGTAGGTAGAAAGCAGCCCCCAGAGGACAAGAGTGGGACAGGAGCCCAGCAGGAGGCCAGCGCGAGACCAGCAGGGCTGCCTGGGAGGAAGCCGAGTGACAGAAGAGAGCAGGACCAAGGTGGAGAAGCCACAGAGGTCACGGTGACCTGCGGACAGAGATGCGGATGGAGTCAGGATCTTACAGAACAGGGGATTCTGGATGCACAGGCAGGGTTCAGAGCAGAGGGGAGGAGGGGATGTCCCCACGGGACACGGGGGCTGGGCCGGGCTCCGTGGCCTCAGGCGAGCAGCCTGCCTGCAGCGGTGGACTCTCTCACCCACCTAGCCACTCCAGCACTTTCAGAGCATCCCCCACGTGCCTGGACGGGGCTGGGTGGGGCGTGACAACAGGTCGCAGATCCTACTCTCCAGGGGCTCCCTGCCCAGAGAAGGCGTCAGAAGCTTCCAGGTTCCTGCAGATGTCGGAGGGGCAACATCACACACACATACCACAGGAAGGACTGCAGGGACCCAATCCCCTTCTGATGCCGAGAGAACCGGGTTCCGTCCACACTCCTCACAACAGCGAGCGCCCGCCCCACCATCGCCGGGGGTGGGCAGCAGGTAACTCGGGTCGCTCCCGTCTCTGGGCACAAAACACTGGGCCGCCCACGACAGGAAGGCTCTGCAAGGGCCCCTCGGCGCAGAGGCCGCTCCGGGCCAGAGCACCCTGAGGCCATCCTGCCGCTGGGAGCCTGGGTGCCCAAGCAGAGTGCCGGCCATGGCTCCGAAGGCATTGGAGGACAGCCTGCACGTGAGAGACAGGCCTCAGTAAGCACGCAGGAAAAGGAACGACCCAAAGAAAGAAGAGTCAGGAAGCAGATTATTTAATTTGGAAACACAAACGCCACTGAACCTTCTCAAAGGGAGCTGAAGACACCCTGCTTGCGCCCCCACTGCATGCCCCACTGCCAACGTCCTCCAGGACCCCCGGGGCGAGCCCCACCCTTTCTTTCCAAAGCTGCCCCCCCCCCCGCCCAGTCTGTTCTAGAATAAACAGCCACAGTCCCTCTCTGTGTTCTTCCCAATTCCAGAGTGACCAAGGCTTTCAGGAAACTCAAGGTCCTTGAGTGGAAGCGTTGGCAGAGGGGGTCCGGTGGGTCCCAAGCTGCCCCTCCCCACGCTCCGTCCGCCGCCGCCTGGCCTCTGCCCTGGGGCCAGGCACACGGCCGAGGGCGAGAAGGTGGTTTTGGGGGGCTCACAGACCCTGTACAAGATAACACGTGAGCCCCTTTCCAGAGAACCTGAAGGAAGCATCTTGGTGTGGCGCAGTAGCGACACTGATGGCCCCGCCCCCGCCCCCCCAACACTGAATCTTGGTGTTTCAGCACGCGGGGAGGGCCTCCGGGTCAGAACCTTCCGCGGGAGACCACGTCTAGTTTGAACTAAACTTCCGACGTTCACTGTTCTCACTTTTATAGTTTCCTTATATCGAAAGCAAGTGATTCTGGTTTTCCGCCTAAGCCCTCAACAGAAAAGTTCCTCTTGAAGCTAGTTTAGGTAACAATAGTGGACTTGGGTCAAAAACTATTCACCGAATGACCCTAAAGGTGGCAGATAAGTGGCTAAGTCGGGGCGGACGCCCTGTTACCTGGGGGGTTAACTCACAGGAAGCAGGAAGCTTATGCTTTGGGTAAGAATCCTCAAAATTTTTTGAAGATTTTATTTACTTTTAGAGAGGGGGAAGTGAGGCAAAGAGGGGGGGAGGGAAACATGGGAGAGATACATCGATCGGTTGCTTCTCGCACGCCCCCACCTGGGGACCTGGCCCCTAACCCAGGCACACGCGCTGACTGGGAAATGAACCAGCAGCCTTTTGGTTCAATCCACTGAGCCACACCAGCCAGGGCAGAACCCACAGATTTTTACACCCAGGTCCAGGGGAGAGCGCCGGCCCAGGAGCAGTAAGACAGCCCCCTAAGGCACACAGACCACGGGCCTAACTGCATCCAAGGGCGGACTGCACCGAGGACCAACAGCATCCCATGCGCCACGCAGGACGCACCAGAGCTCAGCTCTCGACCCGCACGGCGTGTTGACTTTCCCACTCGTATCACACACCGGAAAGGAGAGCTGCGTCCGTAGCCCCACGAGTGTTTTTAATGTGCCGATACCATTTTTGAACTTGCAGAAATGTATTAATAGCACAACGGAACACCCTGGGCTCACAACTGCTCCTACACTGCCGTCTGGACATCACAGGCTCTCGCGCGCCTCCTGCTCTTACAGACACGGCCTGTCCCTGTCTCACGGTCAGGCATCTGAAGTGAAGACTTCACCTCCGGAGGGTTCAGTCTTCATCCCACTAAAACACGATCACATCTTACACCATTAAGAATTTCCACAATCAGCTACTCCCAAGCCTCTACTATTTTCTGTATTTATTTACTTACTTATTTATTTATTTAAGACGGGAAGGGAGGAAGAGAGGAAAAGACATCAATGTGTGGTTGCCTCTTGCACGCCCCCTACTGGGGACCTGGTCTGCAACCCAGGCATGTGCCCTGACTGGGGAATCGAACCAGCAACCCTTTGGCTCGCAAGCTGGCACTTGATCCCGAGCCACACCAGCCAGACCAGCCCCTATCATTTTCTGTCTAAACTCCAAATTTCTAATGAAGTTTATCATCAGTTACGTGAACAGAACACATGACCCACCGGCAACCTTCCCCCCAACTTCTGAAACGTCTGAGCCGTCTCTCGACACTTAGACCCTCTCCCGCCCCCTATGTTTTACTGACCCTGCACGGAGAGGACGGCAGTGATTACAGGAGTGGTGCGGGCCAGCGACAGCCGCTGGGCACAGGTTAGAGACGCAAGTTCTCACGCAGACCCCACACCTACAGACAGAAACCGCGAGGGCGGGGCCTGCGATCCCAGGGGATGCTGAGGCAGATTCTCTGACCCTGAAGGCTAACAGCCGGGGGAACTTCCCTCCCCTCCAGTTGCCCAGGGCCCACTGGGAGCATCAGCATAGAAATGAAAGAAAAGGAAAGATTTTATTTTGTCTGCGTCCTTAGGAGTTAATTGGTAACCTCACAACTTCCCGCCCGGGTAATGACAATGCAATGTGCTCCCACAAGGACTATTTCTGCCCCACAAAACACAGATGGCGGAACCTCTGCAAGCAGACGGGACTCAGCTGTGACATGTCAAATTATGTCAAGATGCAAGGAAGACAGGGACTAAAAATAGCAGCACACGGCTCAGCACCCAGGGCTCGAGCCCAGCGAGCCCAGGACCAGGAGGAAGCTGCCTGCGGCCACACCTCGGCTCCCAGACACGGTCCACAGGTCACGTGCCTGTGTACCACGACCTCAGGCGTGCAAAGCCGAGGACTCCAGGGGAGGCAGGGGCGAGCAGGTTCCCCCGAAGGATGACATTTCATAGTTTAAAAACAGAACGTTCTGCGTGTACACGATGCGAACAGCCACCCCGCAAGCACAGCTACTGCACCTCACAGAACAATGTGATTCGAAGCCCCACAAAGTCGCAGGCTGCCAGTCAGTAGTGTGGCCTCGGCTCGACTGGCTGGCAATCAAAAATACAAAGTAAAAAAATCTCTATTCTTTGTAGGCAGAGAACTGCAAACAGCTGAGCTCCCGAAGGGCGTGGCTGAGGGGCGAGGGACAGGAGGTCGTCTATGAGGCGGACTGTAACTGGCCTGGCGAAGGTCGGGAAATTAAATGGCAGACAATTTGCAGGCTGTCTCCCTGGAAATGTCTGCTCCTCTGCTGTGGTGGCACAGAGGTGACAACTACAATGATGGCTGCAGGACGACTGTTCCTGCTTCTCTCCTCGGGGAGACAATACCCCCGATCATTCCTGAATCGACAGCAAGCAGGGTGGGTGTTTTTCCTTTTTAATGGTGTTATTTGCATAATTCTGTCATTCACCCTCGAAAAATAACATGCCGAGACAACCCCACAGAAAGGCTGTTTGCTAAATGACCACCTTTCCTTTCCCCTTGAGACTCAAAAGAGCATTTCAGGGGACCGGGACTGGCATTCAGACAACTGCCCCCTCCTCCATTCTTTGTGATCCAGAATCACCATTTCCCTCTAGGTCCAAAGACTTGCGGCTCAAACACACAGCAAGGCACCCTCCCATCCAAAACCAGTTCCGCTTCTTAGACGTTCACGCGACCTACACACATCGACACCCCGAAGTAGCTTCCCCATCTCCTTCTTTGGCCCTCCTGCAGCCATCCGACCCTACCTGCAAACCATTTTTTGTAATCAAAAATCTGCAAGTGATTCTAAAGGCAAAAATCACAAAAAGGCCTGAATGTGTGCCCCTCCCCATCCCCAAGCCAGGCGTCTGTGGCGGAGACTCCCAAAGGGTAATGACCCGAGAGGCGAGTTCCTCCCAGACACTAAACGAAGGCTTCACACCACCGCCCCCGCTCCCCCCGCCGGAGACACCCCCAACTTCGAGCTTTTACAAACTTGGCTTTAGAACAGAACCCCATGCAGTCGAAAGGCACAGCAATGACAATCTATTATTTCCCAGAAATTATGTTACGAACTGGCAACGAAAAGGCATCTAAGTGGAATTTTTATTTTTAATCCAGAGTAATAGGTTAAAATAACATTCACATGGAAACAAAAGACTTTCTGGGCTCTCAGCTCCCTCATCTGCTGGCCCCCACCCGCCCTGACAGCGGGGTGGGGGGAAGCGACTACTCTTCACCCCAGACCCCACTGTGGCCTTTGCCTCGAGACGTGAAAAGGCCATTCCCCTCTCCTGCTGGCACTGCTGCTATGAACACCTGCAAAGCCCTTGCCTTTAAGAGGCCCCCGAAGACCCCCGAACGATTTCCACTGTCCTCCCCCCTCCCCCCCAAGAGAGAGCACCTCTCTCCTGGGGGAATTCCACTTACCTTATGCTCAAGGAAGGGTCTGCCTGAAGGTCCTCATGGTCCCGGGGAAGTCTGTGTCCTGGGGGTCCCCACGCCTGGTCTCCCCAAGCCTCCCCCAGATGTCGTGTCTGGCAAAGAGCCCCCTGGGCACTCCCGGGGTTAAGCAGCTCCCAGAACCACCCCCAGCCCTGCAAAGAACTGCAACTGTCAGGAAGCTCCCGTCTGCCTTCCAAGGCTGAACACCCTTATTATCTGCAACCGTCTTTAAGTATAGGTGTTGCAGGAGTGCGGGGGCGGGGGTGAGGAAGGCCGCCCAGGGCCTGAGGAGTCAGCTCAGTGGCCAGAGTGCCCCAAAGCCCCCAGCTCTGCTCTGGGACCCAGGCCAGCAGCTGGACGGAGCCCGGCAGAAATTGCCAGAATCAAAGCCCTAAATCCCCCGGCCCTCAGCAAGGGCCGTTAAGAAGCGTGCTTGGCTCCGCTGCCATCATGGCGACTATGGGGAGAGAGCACGTCGGCCGCGCACGGTCCTGAGGTGGGTGCTGCAGCTGGAGACCAGGGTGGCTGCTCAGAGCTGAGCCCCAGGCACCACGAAAGGACAACGGGATCCCAGCCCCAAACTCAGAACCAAGGGTGCAGAAGCCCCCTCGCTACACCTGCTGCTTCAGGCCCAGGCTGGCGGGAGAAGACGGCAAGGTCAGGCCCGCAGGTTCACCTGAAGCCCCAGCGTCTACTCCAGGTACCTCTCACCGCTGACTTCGGGACAGGAGCACAGGGTCGCCCGGTGAGCACCCCACGAGGAGCAGGCCCAGTGCAGCGTTCTCAACCTCAGCGCTGTGACACCCGGGCTGGCCCCGAGAGTGGTAGGGTCTGGCAGCATCCCTGGTCTCTCCCCACTAGCTGCAGAAGCCCCCGCTCCCCCACAGCTGTACCAACCAAAGCGCCTCCAGACGCGGTAGACCCGCCCCGCCCTGAGCACTGCTGTGGCGCGCGGCAGCCCTGGTCTGAGCCGTGCCCCCGCCGGCCGACCCCTTCCCCAACTTCGCACGGCCCCGCTTCCCTGAGCCTCAGCGGCCTCTCTGCGCGGGGACAGCGCGCTGTCCAGGGCTCGGCCCGGACCGGGGGCTGATGCAGGAAGCTCCTGCTGTTAACAGTGAGCTTCGCTGAAGCGCCCAGAGGGGCCCGGACCGGCCCGCTGGTGACGCAGCTCCACTCCCGCCACGCAGAGGCAGGGACGGGGTCAAGCGTCCAGCGCCAGGCTTCTCCCCCCGGAACTCCAGAGCTATGGCTCCGCCAGGAATTTCCAATATCAGGCCAGACTGGGTTCTCCCAAGAGGCTGTGGAGGGAGGGATTCCGTCCCCCTTCTGGAGAAGGGGAAACTGAGGCCCAGAGAGGTTCGGCCCAGGCAGCAGGTGGGAGGGAGGCCTTGACGCAGCTGGGGACAGTCCTGCCCCACTGACACCTAAATCGTGAGAAGGTGACAAGCGAGTCAGGATTGTCCCGGAAAACCCCATGTTTATTTAAATGCTCAAACCACATGGGTTTGGGCGCTGGGGAGACATAGGCGATATTAGGTCCCTCCACCGTCAGCCAGGTGCCTCAACGCGCTACACCAGGCGGTCGGACCTGCGCGACCCTCGGCTCGCCGCCCTCCTCGCCAAGCCCGCAGCGGCCCAGCGGCCCGCGCTCACCTCGGGCCTGGAGCCCACGCGGCCGCTGCCTGTCTCCCCACGTCCGTGCCGGCCACCCGGGTCCACGCATACGGTGTGGGGGCCGGCAGTAGGGGAACAGGGGATATGTGGGGTGAGGAGCAAGGGCGATGGAGCAGAAGAGAAGCCCGCTGGCCTGCACGGTGCGCGGCTGTCCGGAGAACGGCAGGCTACGCGAGGCAAGGCTACAGGACGCCGCTCCCGCTGATCCCGCCCCCACGTATCTGCACGTCTTCACGTGCCTGCCCCACTTATCTATTCGCCCCCACGTATCTGCACGTCTTCACGTGCCTGCCCCACTTATCCCCCCCAGGTGCGCACCGCCACGTGCCCTCCCATGGCCCCGCCCCCGCCCCCGCTAACCTTGACGTCTTCACGTGCCCGCTCCCGTGTATCGGCTCATCTTCACGTGCCCCTCCCCACGTGTGCACCGCCAGGTGCCCAACCCATGGTCCCGCCCCCAAGTATCTGCATATCTTCACGTGCACCCTTCCCAAGTGCGCGCCGTCACGTGCCTGCCCCCATTTGTCTGCGCGTCTTCACGCTCCACGTGCAAAGTACACGTCCCATTTACTCCTGCCGTCCCAGCAGCGTGCGCCATCACGCTCCCTGACGTCCATAGTGAGAAAACGGAAGCCCAGCAAGGACAAGCCACCTGCTGAGGTTCCAGGGAACAGGTGACCTAGGGTGGGCTTCCAGAGCTCAGGTCTCAGCGGTGCCCACTGCCCCGGAAAGTGAAAGCCACACCCCATGACTGCTTACGAGGCATCGATACACAGGCTGTCATGTTAAGGATCCCACACGCCTGTAAGAGAGGGGTGCTCTTATCGTCCCCCATGTTAGAGATGCGGACGGAGGAGAGGCGAGCAGGCAATGGCGCCCCAACTGAAAGCGTGGCGCCCCCTGCCTGCCCTCCGCTCACCTGGGGGCCGGCTCCTCCCAGGTGTTAGTTCCCCGCCACGGAGCCCGCCCCGCACGGCCCTCGTGGCCAACCAGCTGGAGGGACTCCATCACTCCCGGCCCCCACCACGCCCGCGCCCCACTGCCCACTTTTCTCATTTCTGCTCCCGAGCAGATTAGCTTAGGAGCTGCTGCAGGAAAATCACGACACCACGTCCCGCGGGGAATGTATTTCCTTTGGCGTCCGCTGGGCACTAGGCCTGCAGGACACCCCCATCCCCAGCGGACTCTTTCAGCCCATCTTCCCGTGCCCGCGGGGTGCGGCGAGGTCCGACACCTTTGTGTGGCCCTGCAAATCAGCACGACCCTCCAGCGTGGCAATTCTGAAGTATTTTTTCAAGAGGCTTAGAACATTTCAACGTCTTCAATTCACGTCTCAGAATCTACGCTGGGGAAAGAATGCTGCACAGGGAGGGCCCCACAGGCATGAAGCCTCGGCTGCTTCAGTAGGAGTCACACTGAAAACGTCGACGCGGGAAGAGCCCCATTAAGTAAATTTTACCGAAGTGTGTGTTCTGTTGAAACACTGCTGATGCCCGCAATTTTGGAAGTGAAGCCTCAATTTAGACTACTTGAGATAAATCCTCTTATTTGATTATGAAATAAAATAAAACAAAGCCAGGTGCAGAACAAGCATGTTCTACTCCCGGGGTGGGAGCGAGAGCCCGCACACAACGCAAGTGTGAGGGCCGAGGACGGGCAAGTGGCCGGTGGGCCCCTGTGTCCAGACCGTGATGGTGAATGGGGCGCTCGCCGCCTCCCCCCACCCCGCCCCGGCGCGGATGAGGAAGGGCAGAGGCTCCGCGGAGAGGGGCAGGTTCCCGGAGCTGACGTGTAGAAGACGGCGTCGGGGTGGTAGGTGGGGGTGGGGGGGGCAGTGAGGCGTGAGCCAAGGTGTTAGGGGCTTCACGATACTGGGATGTCAGAGAGGATGGGCAGGCAGGAAAAATGGATAAAAGCTGATCAGGTGATTTTTGCCATCAATGAGTGGCCAGCTCCCTGGCACCTGGAGAAGGAGGCCGGGGCTGGGGGCTGCAGGTCAAGGCTGAGATCCAGTGGAGCGTGACCTCAGGACACCTGAGATCCAGGTGTCCAGGCTAGGCCAGCAAGGAAGCGGTGCCGGGGCGTGGCTCTGCACGGAGAAAGGGGTGCCGGGGGCAGGCAGGACTGAGCCCGAGAGCAGGCTGCTTGGGTTTGGTAGCCAAAGAAGAGCCACCTTGTTGGTGCTCCAGGGCCGCAGAGGTGGGCTGCTGGAGGGAGGATGGTGACCGCACTTCCGACACCTCTCAGACCTGGACACTCTCGTCCTTGCTCCATGTGTGGGCTTATCGCCGCCTCCTCCTCTTTCGGGGGGGCGGGAGAGTGTATCGTTTTTCTTATCATTTACCCATCAACCCCCATTGGCCCAGACTACCAAACGAAGCGTTTCTTTGGTAAACAAGAATCTACAGTTTAGTTGGGCTTTTCGCCTCACCAGAAAGCAAGCACCTGTTGATTCGTGCTAAAGAATAACGTTCCTACAGGCACCATATAATCGTGGTATTGGTAGAATGTAAAATATAATCCTTACACCTCATTCCTCCAGGAAAAGCAAAAACAAAATGAAAACCAGACTGGTTCTTCATGGGGCACTTCCAAAGCTGCGAAATTCTTTCCACACCCCAATTCCTAACCATTTCTGTCTCCATTGCATGACAGATGCTCAGAGATGCTCAGAGGCACCCCCAAGGCCACACAGCTGGACCGTGAGGTGGTCAGTGCTCTGAGCCCAGGTCCGCCGGACCCGGAGCCAGGCCTCCTGCCACACAACGTCAGACCTGGCACGGCGTGAAGACTCAGTGGTCATCATGCTGTTAAAAGTATACAACCTTTGCCTGCTAAGTTGAGCCAGTGGTCTACATGTCAGTTTTACAGAAACGGTTTTCACTAAGGGTCACCTGAAAGGTTTTCAGCCTCATTTGTGTGTGTGTGTGTGTGTGAGAGAGAGAGAGAGAGAGATTGGAGGTGAAAAAGACTTAAGGCTCTTCCTAGGTTCAATCAAATCACCTACACACGTACCAAGGTGTGTTCCTGGTTCAGTGGCTCAGATGGCTCTATGCTGGTGTCCGTCTGTCCTACATGTCCACCCAGTGCTCAGGCCCGGACCCAGGAACCACCTTTAACTCCTGTCACCAGGTGGAGGGCCCAAGTGTGTTGCCAAAAGTCAGGTCTACCAGAACCTCAAGATGGGAAATGATTTTGAAATACAGCCTTTGCAGATGTTATTAGTTAAGTTACAATGAGGTCATCCTGGACTACGGGGGGCGCTGAGTCCAATGATCGACGTCCGTCTAAGAAGAGGGGAGGACACAGGGAACAGCCCACAAAGACAGCGACAGGAATCACAAACACAGCGAAGAGCCGAGGAAGGCCAGCAGCCACCGGAAGCTGAGGAGGCAGAGGGCGCCTTTCCTGCACCCTGCAGAGGGGGCACAGCCCTGCCCACACTTGGATGTCACACATCTAGCCTCCGGGACTGCGAGGCCACAGGTTTCCACTGTGTTGTGGCTGGCTGCCCTGGGACTCTCATATACTCTCCTCACCCCCTTATCAACTGCACCTCCGAGCACATGAAGTTTGCCTCTTAAATAACTCTGGGTGTCTCCAAATCCCCCCACTCCATGCTGCACCCCCAGCTCTGGACAGACCCCAGGACCTCTTGCCTAGATGCGCAAACGAGCCCCACTTCCCACCAGCTCCTTCTGCGCCAGAGGGCTCCCTCCAAGATGCAAATCTAATCACTAAACTCCCCCACTCAACACCCTTTGACTTCTTTCCCCTGGTTTTTGGGATAAAGTCCAGACCCTTTCACACACGGTTCTCCCTCCCTCCCCGCCTCTATCCCCTGGGAACGCCACTCCTCCTGGGGGGCCTCGGCCGAAAGGCTACTTCCTTGGGGAAACCAGCCCTAGCCTGGCCGCTGCCCCAGGCTAGGTCACGTCTCCCGGCTGTGCCCAACTGTCGCCTGAGCTTCCTCACACCCTCCGTGTGTCATTTCTCATTCGGTGTCTGTCTCTCCCTCTAGACTGCAAGCCCCTGCCAGGCTGGGGGACGCCTCCTGCTACCCTCATAACCCAACACTGTGCATGAAGCCCGAAGCATGGCAGACACACCACAGAACGGGGCGAGAGAATGAGAATGAGAGAATGGATGGCTGCAGATACACACAGAAAGCCCCTAGGCTACCAGTTTACGTCTCCAAAGAATCTCCCACACAGCACTGAGGGTAGCGACCAACACAGCTCCCTTCTGCAGGGGTCAGAAGAAACTGATCCAACCCAAAGCCATCCAACCAGGAGACAACAGGCCCAGAGCATGGAGGACGGTGGCCGCCGGCCGCCGTGTGGGCAGGGGAAGCCAGGGCCGATTCGGGTTTTTGCATCATCTAACTGCCAAAGCCAGTCGTGCATACAGGTCAGATTTCCATCCGATTAGACAGCCTGACGACTCCCAGGGAGAGCAGGTCTGTCACTCAGCGGACAGCGCAGAGCCCCAGGATGCCAGGACCACAAGCGTGTCGGAAGTAACACGTACTGGCTTCCTTGGCCGCAGAAAGAGCGCCCTATGGAAGTCCAAGCTGGACACGCTTCCAATGTGGTTAAGAAGATTCGGCCAAACATATTTGCTGACACACGTTGCAACCCTGGGAGCCAAAGAACAAAGTCCTGACGTGGGGATCCTGGCAGTTGTCCAGAGAGTGTGGTGACAGAAACAGCTACTTGGATTTGCCCTGACACAGGGAATAACTTTGGACCCTCACACCCAACCACACAGCAATAAAACACTGGTCCCGCCAGAAGTGACCATTTTTTCTGGCTCAAACTTCCTAGTTCAGAGCAGAGTCGTGGCACGTTCTGCTGCAGATGCGCCCGGCCGAGTCCAGCGTTCCTTTCGCAATCTGGGAATAAGAGCCTTTGAACACTGGGACAATCCACTGCCTACTTTACAATTTTGAAATTTGACATTAGGAAAATGAGGACCGTAGTAGTAACAGGTCCCATCAGACAGACATTCAAGCTGCCACTTCCTCTTCCTCGACCGTGAAAATTTTGAAAAAGTCACCCTGGCAGGGTGGCTCAATTGGTTAGAGCATCATTCCACACACCAAAAGGCTGCAGGTTCCATCCCCAGTCGGGGCACATACGGGAAGCAACCAATTGCTGTCTCTCTCTTTCTCTCTCTCCCTCCCTTCCCCTCTCTCTAAAATCAACCAGCAGCATGTCCCTGGGTGAAGACTGAAAAAGACAAAAGAAAGTGTTTTCCGGAGGGGAAGTGATGATCCACTGATTCCCTTTCTGTAACTTTCACAGGGAAGCGATGACTCTTGTAGAGTTTCCCCATTTAAAAAAAAAAAAAGACTAAATCATAGATGTTTCATAAAATAACTCACTCTCCAAGAGTCTCCGAGAGAACACTGTCCTTACTGTGGACACGCAGTGCTCACATATGACTAACACTGGCATGAAATCGGAGTATGGAAATAGAGTGCTGGAAGGTATTATCTAAGGAGCGTGCCAGCCGACTGCTCTCACCCCTGATGGAGTGGAGAGTCGCGTGCAGGAAGGAGAAATGTGCTGATATTTTAAGTAATTTCTGATGGCCAGGTGACAGATTACAATGTGGGCAGCCCCAGCCACAAAGAGAGCTTTGCCCCACTGGCGACTCCTCCCCACGGGGAAAGCAGCAAAACTGAACAACCCCTGAGACATGAAGTGCCCAAGTGAAAGGCAGCAGCCCTCAGAAAGTGGGGGGCCGAGGATGCAACTCAAGAGAGATCCATCTGGGCACTCCAGGTTTTCAGCTACTGAGGTCTGGGGCACAGGCAAGAGCTGGAGGAAGGCCCTTCGGGGCATTGCCAGCTTTTGCCAAATGTAAGAATGCTGCAAAGTCTGGAAGCAGAGCAGCAGGGAGAGGGGCTTTCCCGTGGAACAACACTCTGACCCCTACACCTGCTGGCCGGGCTGCAACATGGAGAACCCTTAAGAGTTGGAAAGCGGGTACCAAAGATGCAAAGCACAAAGAGACCCCTCCATGCTCAGAGCCCACACCACACTGAGGGAAAATCCCGACCCTGCTGTCAAAGCACTGAAGCTGGTAGTGAACCGAATCAAAGTAAAACTGTTAACATTAAAAAAAAGCCCAGACTGAGGTCAGTGACAGTCAAGACTGACTGAAGGCTCTGATAACCTGACTGAAAAGGAACATACTATTATATGATACAACATGTCTGACATGAAGTAAAAAAAATTAAATAAGATGCATGAAAAGGCAATAAAATGTGATCCATGATCAAGAGAGGAAAGAGACAATAGGAGAAGACCCCACAATAGCCTTGCTACTAAAATGGTCAGATAGGGGCTTTAAAATAACTATGATAAAAATTCTAAAAAGCAGCATGTGAAAGGTGAACAACACGTCTGAAGAGATGGAGAACTGAAATACATAGAAAATACAGAAATGATCCCAGTGGCAATGCTACGATGAAAGGTACAGTATGGGAAATGAAGAATTCATTATATGGGCTTAACTACAGACTAGGGAGAGCAACAGAAATGATCAGTGAACCTGAAGACAGGTGTAGGAGGCTGGCAGATCCATGACAGCAATAAGCTAAGTAGTAGGTCAGCTATTTTATCAACAATAGAGGCAGCTAAAAATAGCTCTCTTGGCCCGAGATTGGCCTCAAAAAATAACTTTGCACAAGAATCCAGACATAATTGAATCAGGCAGTGGAGGAATATAAGCCCCTAGATGTTGTCGACCATAACAGAGCCATCGGCTGGCAGGTAACGGAACCTAACCACTTGGCATAGTGCCAACAGAGGCAAACGGATTGACAGGGAAATTAGGCAAAGCGACCTGCTAAAACCACTGCCACCTCAGAGTGACTGTGTGCAACCCCAAGGCTACAACTTCTGAGATGTAACACCAAGGGCTCCCCACTGTTGGGGGGAAACACTAAAGTAGCCAATCTAAGTCGCAAAACATATGAACAAGAAAACAGTAAGCCCGAGGGAAGGGGACATCGGTATCCAGTGTTGCTGTAATGCTTCTTATATTATCTAAAAGTTTAATTAAAAAATATAAACTGTGTAAACAAATAGGAAAACATGACCAATTCAGAAGGCAAAAAGCAGACAACGGAAACAGCCTATGAAAGAGCTCAGAGGTCAGGCTTATCAAAGACCTCAAAGCAGCTATTACAAATATGTTCAAAGAACTAAAAGAAACCATGCTTAAAGAGGAACTGGGGGGTATAATAACAAGGTCTTATCAAAGACAGACTATCAGTAAAGAGGCAGAAATTATTTTTAAAATGTAATGTAAATTCTGGAGTTGAAAATTACAATAACTAAAATGAAAAATTCACTAGAGGCGATCAACGGGAACTTTGAATTTGCAGAATAATCGCCACACTTGGTGAGAGAGATCATTCAATCTGAAGAACGGAGAGAAAATGAATTTTTAAAAAGCAAGAAAAATAAACAGAGGTTTGGAAAATTGTAGGTCACCCTTCAGTGCACCAACAGATGCATAGCAGGGGTACCAGAAGGAGAGGAGAGAAAGGAGCCGGAGGATAGTGGCAGGAATCATGGCTGAAACTTCCAAAATTTGATTTAAATAATTAATCTATCCTTCCAAGAAGCGTAATAAGCTCCAAACAGGATAAATCCAATGGAATCCAAATCCAGACACAAATGTTGAAAGAGAAGGACAAAGAAAATCTTAAAAGTAACAAGAGACGATCTCCACATACTGTGGCTCCTACAAGGAGACCACATACAAGGGGAACCCAAGCAGAGTAACAGCTGGCTTCTCAGCAGAAAAAGTTAAGTCAAGGCAGCAGGGGATGCTATTCAAACTGATAAAAGAAAAAGCCATCAACCGAGAATCTTATATCCAGCAAAACTATCTTCCAAAAGTGAAGCTGAATTAAAGACATTCCCAGATAAATAAAACAGAGAATTCATTACTAGCAGACCTGACTTACAAGATTGGCTAGGGAAGTTTACCAGGCTGAAAGCAAGTGATATTAGACAGTAATTAAAATCTACACACACGCGCGCAGAACGCCCATGCAAGTGATTATGTAATTCTGAAAGACAGCACGAATGCTTATTTCTTCAGCTTTCTTTTATGAACCGATTTAAAAACCAATTGCCTAAGATGACACAAACACACATATACAGTCAAGAATTACTGGGCCTATAAAACATAGACTTGTGGTATGTGTGACAGTAACAATACAAAGACAGTGTGTGGGAGCAAAGCTGTACTGGGGTAAGGAATCCAACCAGATGGCAACTTGAATTCCCAGGAACAGAGGAGCAGAACCAGCAACAGTAAAGAAGGCAGTTAATATAATGAGCTCTAAATACACTCTGCCTGTCCTTTATTCTGTAGCTTCTTTAAAAGACACAAATTCATGTAAACTAATATTACAACGGTATGTTTGCAACATATATGCATGTAATATGAGCTGGTAGCCTTGCAATACATAATGGTGACCAATTATTTTAAAAATATTTTGAAGGTGCACCTTTTTATAACTATGACATATTTCAATGAATCCTAGTCATTGTTTGATAGGCAAGTAGCTCATCTTAACCATCAGAAAAGCATTCAGTGTAATGCAGTGTATACTTTTGACATAACCCCATTAATCCTTGATATCATCCTTGCTTCCCGGCATAATAAAGTTTTCCCAAGTAGGAATCAGTCATTTCTCAAAGGAACTGCCCCCCATTAACAGGCAGTGGTACCTAATGAGTAAACCTGGGCAGCTGGGCATTCATTGCCACGGGGTCGTCGCCACTTCTAGGCCTTCTCAGTGGGCAGAGTCTATTACAAATAGTTTTAAGAGCAAAGAATATCGTGAATTTAGGTTGCTGTCTCCAGTCTAAGTGTAAGATTATAGGACTTCAGTTATCTTAGAAAATATTTTATCTCTTTCTTTTTACCATGCAAGGAATCATGATTTCTAACAATATATTCCTTATTTGCTTTCTCCAAAATTACTCATGTAATAATTTCAAAGTCATAATATCAACATTATAGTTCATCCTACTAATTAATGCAGTTTTGGGTTTCCTTGTATTTACCTATGCAAACGTGTCCTTAAACTATACCCCGCTAGGGGTGGGCAGTGTACTGGGTATTAAAGCAACTTGAAGAAATTACTTTCTCCCAGGGTTAAGCTACCAACTTAGGTTTAATTTCCACATTCCGTTTCAGTGTATCCCATTTTTAATTTAAACTTTTTAAATATTAGTGTAGTGACATGTTTCTAGCCTCAGAGTTACGTGATACAGTGCACTCACAGAGATCTCCATTTTATACCAGGGCCCCACTCCAGGAGCTCCCTCCCCCATACGCAAGCACATCTCCCAGTTTCTGCTCTGTCTCCGTGTGGCTTTTCCACATTAAGTACGCAGCACGCCTGCACGTGCACACACCTCCCCCCTTTCTTACACAAAAGGTGGGGTACTGTCAACACTTTCGCATCTTGGCTTTTTTCTGCACCCAACGACATATCCCGGGCACACCCCCACCGCGGCAGAGGTGAGCCCCCCTCCCCCACCCACCCTGCAACTGTACCATTGTTTACCCAACCAGCCCGCTACTTGCGAACATGTGGGTTTTTGCCAACATCATGACAAAATGAATAGCCTCGCATATGTGCTATTTTATATTTTGCCAAGATATTTTGGGATAGATTTCTAGAAGTGGGATTACTGGTTCCAAGGGTAACTGCCTCCGTAATCTTTGCCAAGCACAACCAAATTTCCTTCCGTAAGGTTTAGATGGCTAGTCTGCAATGACAGTATAACATGGCATTTTAATTTTTTTAATGCCTATTTTTATATTTTTTACTAATTAATACACACCGGCAGGATATTTTGGCAACCGATTATGGAGGCAATACAATAGTTCATAATTTACTACATACTCCAGTGGCTTGATGTATTCTAGCTTCTGATGTTAAAAAAAAAAAATCCACTCCTTTAAAAAATGCAATCTGAAGGGGTTGATTTTTTTCAAATAATATACATGCACAGAAAATAAACATATATGTATCCAGTCGCCAGAACGAGCAAAGCTTAGCCTCTGGACAAAGCCGCTGCAGACGGCGTTGGTTTTGTTAGAAGAAGCAAACATTACAGATGGAATCTGAGCCCCGCGGCGACCGCAGGAGCCCAATCCCGCGGCCCACGCCTGGGCAGAGGCAAGGCGTGCAGTGACTGAGGGGCTGCCCGCCTGCAACCCCCGGTCCAAGGTGAAGGCCCTGCCAGAGTTTTCTGTTGAATCCCTGATGTGAGAAACACCCTTGGATTTCTCCTCGGTGTGATTTTCTCCAGGGCGATGGCCCGGACGGGCATCGTGGGACTGCGGCGCTTTGAACTCCGGTAGATACACCACGTTGCTCTCCAAAGTGGTCGCTCCCTCTTACCCTAACATCGGCAGTGCACAAAGCTCCCGTTTCTCCAAATTTCACCAACCCTAGCCACAATTACATGCTTCTACTTTTGCCAGTCTGATGCGTGGTAATGTTATCTCATTTTAATTTGCATTGAATGAGATACCATTTTAAGACAAGTATCTCTCTTTAATGGTAGACGTTGCTTTCAACTGGCTTTTTAAAATTAATTTTTACTCCCACAGGGACAATCAACATAACGCAAAAGACAGAGAATAGCTTTCCACATTTATTTTCTTCCCAAAGAACTTAGCATCTTCCTTTCTGCTACTCTTTATGTAAATGTTCGGTACATGCCGATAGATAATGCACACACTTTATGAATTTTAGAGAAAAACACAGGTAGAACCAGGCGCATCCACTTGGAATCCCCCCTAGTTGGTGTCTGAACTGATGACTCTTGGTGTTTCAGCGTTTCCTCGTTTTCCACATTTCAAAGCTGAAACACGGGTTCTCGGGACCCCTGCCTTAGAAAATACAACCGAAAAACCTCTCAGCATTTTTCATTATGGCTATTACTCTGTACCCAGGGCCAAGCGCCTCCGTCTTTATAGTCTGATATTTGTATGCTCATTTGCCAAAAGGAAATTCTTCCCCATCCCTTACTATCTATGTCTCTACCCATAAAAAATATGTGTACAGCTATAAATTATTCAACTGCATTTTGACGTATGCACCGAATTTACCTTTTGGACTTCAGGGGGAAAATATATCAGTATACAGGAAAATACTACTTGACTTTCAACACTGAAAAAACTGGAAATCTGCCAGTTGGCGGGCAGGCAATAAACCTTTGAGCAGCTCAAGTCAGTCAAATGAAAGCTGCTTGTACAGCACGTTCACGCTGAAAACAAAGATAACGCGGGAAACCACATGATGAGGATTTTGTTTCTTATTTTTAACATGTGAAGGTGAACGATGGTCAGCACTTATGGGACCACTTGTACCTCATACGGAAAGCACTATAATTTATTGGTGGCACTTCTGTAAGAAACATTATACTACTGAATATTACGGAGTCACGAACTGGTAAGTAGTCTTCAAAATAAGCAATTTGTACTGGCATCTGAGTTTGTAATAGGAATAAGCATTTCTAAGTGATTCTAACAGGCGGTGCTTCTCAATAGGTCAAAGTACAGAGAACTTCTGTAAACCCAAATAAACACAAATAGAAAGTAAACAAACCCCAAATATCCATTATATTACCACAAAACCCACCTTGTCTAATTGAGCCCCTAATTTACAACATGGAATACATGACGTCAGTTCTCACTTTGCATCACCAGTAGGTACTTGGAAACTGCAACTTTAAGCAAAATGACATAGAAACCAATTTGACCACAGGCTAGTGGACAAAATACAAGGGTTAAGCTCCTACAGCTTATTCACAGTCACAAAAACATCACTAAGTTTCTAAATGAAGACCCAAAACACTCCTAATATTAAACACTGAAATCAATGTGAGTTATACACCCACTTAAGAAAGATTCGTAAAAACAAGTGAAGTCGTTCTTTTCCAACCCACTTATTCCGGTTCAGGGTCTCCCGGTAGCCCGGGGGCAAAAGGGATCCCCCTGGATGGGATGTTCTTCCACCCACCAGGGGGTCATGCACAGCCACATCACTCAGGCTGAGACAACTTAGACACATCAGTCCCCCTAACGTGCACATCCGCGGGACGGGGGAGGAAGCCCACGCAGGCACGGGGAGGAACGCAAACTCCACGCAGACAAATGACACGGAACGAAACAATGTCACTGCAGGGCCTGTTACACTACATTCAGAGGAAGAAGGCATGGGACCGCTGCCTGTGTTTGATCCTTTGCTGGGTTCTCTCCATTCACACATGTGACTGTGTGCGATAGAGGTCCTACTAAAACGTGTGCCTTGAGCATCCTTCAGGAAGAGTACATTTCTCTATCTTAGCTGGATCTCTGTAACCATCAAGCATTAAATAGGGTCGTTTTGCTCTAATCATGACTATAATAACTTTTCTTAAAACAATTTCATAGATGGGTTATTTGCTATTTGCTTTTCCATATGCTTACCATAAAACTTCAGTCTCATTAGTCCTTTTTTCTTTTTAATGTGAGGCCAAGTCATAGAAATAAAACTCAGAAATTAACTCAACCAAGTGAACAATTACCCAGCACATCATAAACTCTGGGGGGAAAATCATTTGATTCTTTATCATACTCCTATGTCAACGATGCTTAGCTTGGTAGAGCCAAGAAAACTGGAGTTTCCACATCCTCACTTCATGGCTTGTCATTTCAGCACAGGGGTTGGCGATCAGAGGGACGCAAGATCTCCCTGACACTGGCAAGTCTTCAGGAGGAGATAGGGACCGAGTCATCCCCAAGCCCTCCCGCGGGTGAAGTGGCAGGTCTGCCCGCACTCGGAGAGTGAGCTTCTCTCTCCCCACCCCCAGGACGCACACAACCCAATCCATCACTTTACTAATCCAGTGTGTCCTCTTTAAATGGTGCCAAAAGGACGTGACAGTGATGGATGCTCGTGAGCCGAGGAGAGGACAGACCCCACATTCAGCACCAAGGTCAGCGCAAGCATGTTGCCAGGAAGGGAATCCATGTGCCCTCCACCCTGGAAGATCAAGTCTTCCAGCTCCCTCTCCCCGCACCCCAGCCCACACCTGAGCTGGGATCACCAGTCTCAAGCCATCCTCTTGCTGGCTAAGGGGTCTCGGGGTCACATGAAAGAAGAACCTTCACGAAGACTCTGAGATGGGCTTGTTATCGCTACCCAACAGCCATAATTCCCTTTTCCGGTTGCAGCCCCTGGGGTTGCCACCCTACCCACTTAGTTCATAGGATTCAAAAGAGGCTGAGCACCTCCAGGCCAACAAAGCATGATTTCCTAGAGCTTGGTTTTGTTCTGTTTTTGAACCAGTAAGAAACAAAAACTCTCCTTCCCCGAGTTGGCTGGCTGGAGCCTGAAGCCAAGAGGGTCCCCCAGAGAAGGAAGGGTTGCACTAAGAGGCCATGAGGGGGCGAGGGGGCCTGCAGTCGGCTCCCCTGGACTGATTGCACCTGTCAGCCAATAAACACCTTCCATGGCGAAGCCAGCCTGGCTGGTTTCTCACCAGCCGCTAAAGCCACATGCAACTAAAATCATCTTGACTGATATGATGAAGGCGCTTCTGACGGGAAGGCGCCAAGCCTGCCTCACCCGGAAGCTAGTCAGGGGACTGTTCCCAGTTTCCACAGTCTGTACAAAACAGACTTCCAGCCCTTGTTCCCTCTGACTGGGAAACCCTGCTTCCAGGAATGCATTTAGGACCCTTTTGCAATGACCGGGGATGTAAATTAACAGAAGTCTCTCAGGGGAACGGGCCCATGGCAACTCCGTATCAACCTGAAAAACACAAGGACACTTGACAGCCAGGGCGCCAGTCAGTGTGCTGCTTAGGAAGTCCCTTACCGTAAGCAGACCCAAGAGCCATCCCGAGAGGCTGCTGTCCCCCTAAGAACCCCAAAGCCATCAGCCGCAACCACAGGGGTTCTGTGTGTGTGCCCGTCCCACAGCGTGTGGGGACACTGCACAATGTTGTCACCCTCTTTTACAGTGTACAGATAGACAAAAGTGATGCCACACGTGCACATCAAAATATTGATGGGGCTCCATCTCTCAGTCACAGAATTAGATCCCTGAATTTTTTCCTTCACGCTTTTCTATGCTCAGCAAGTATTTCCAAACAAAGTTTTCTCTCTGTAACTAGAAATGTTTTTCATAAGCAAAGACACAAAAAGGGCCGCCTTCCTCCCTCCTGGCTTCCGCCAAAGCCAGTGCCCCTCATCTCGCCACTTGCCAGGTAGGGCTCTAGCATGGGGACGGCACAGGATGCCCCACTGCACTCTGAGGCCAGAGAGAAAACACGTCACCACACGGCCCAAAGTGCTAGCCTCCAGCACAGGGGTTGTGTGAATTTAAATTTATTAAAGCAAGAGAAAATGTGAAACTAGTTCTCAGTTGCACCAGCCACATGTCAAGTAGTTGGTGGTCACATGTGGCCCGTGGCTGCCACGCCGGGCAGCGTGGCACAGGCAGGGACCCTCCCATCCCGGCGGAGAGCGGCAGACAGCCCTTGGCTATAACAAACCTCCAGCCCAGACCTGGGGAAGGAACCCACGTGAGAAGGGGGCTCTACAGCAGGTGCCAGAGAGCCAATGTTCTAGATCTAGCGGGCAAAGTGTCTCTGCGCAACTACTCGGTTAGGCCATTATCGTGCGAAAGCAGCTGCAGACAACATGTAGATGAATGAGGGCCACTGTGTGCCAGTGGAACGTTACTGACCAGCACAGGAGACGGGCTCACGGGACACGCTGTGCTGGTCCTGGTCCTAGTGAACGCTAGTGCCACTGTCATCGTTACCAGCTAATGCTCTTCACCATGATGTGTTGGGTGACAAGCGCTTTAGCCGCCCTGGCCTTCTTCTATCTTCCTAACTGACTTGAGAAAGAGAAAGAGGAAGGAAAGGAGGGAGGGAGAGAGAGACGTCGATTTTGTTGTCCCGCTTACTTATGCATTCGTTGGTTGCCTCCTGCATGCGCCCTGACTAGAGATCGAACTCGCGACCTTGGCGTGTGGGGACAATGCTGTAACTCGCTTAGCTACCTACCCAGGGCCTCACATGTTCTCATTTAATCTTCATTTCACTCCAACCAGGTTAATATTATTATTATCCTCATTTGTACCGAAGGAGAAACTGAGTCACAGAGGTGAAGTTGCCAACCCGAGTGGAGGGGCTGGGATCCACCGGCAGGATACCCTGGCCCTGGGGGCTCCATGGGTAACCACAGCTGTAGTCCCTCAGCAGAATGAAAGGAAAACCCACTGTCCAATTCTGGCCCTTCAAACCTTAAAATGCTGTCTTGGGTTGCCAACCCTTCTGTGGGCTTGGTAAAGGCTGAGGCCACTGTATTTCACAGGCCATAACATGAAGACCCAAAGCTTCAAAGTAAAGAGCTACAGAATGATAAGAACATTAGCATTTCAACCTAGCAAAGAAGTAATGTAAAAATTAGACGTTTTCCAATAACTTTATATGGTTGAGTGGTTCTGGAGAAAACATTCTTTGGAAAATTCACAATGATAATTAAGGTAGGAACCTATTCGTTAATGTTACAAAGTCTTTGGTTTTATAAGAATCTCCTGTCTTCATGCTCTAAATAATTAATCGTGTTATCCATTAACCTGCAACTCCTCCACCGCTCGCGGAATCAGGGTCTAAAGCCGCAGGGGGTAATAAATTATGAGCACGGGGGTCTCACTGTTACCATTAAATACGTTGGAGCGGCTCCCCAGAATGTTTTTCTCGATGACTTCCGGGGACCTCCCCATGACACACAAACCCAGGCAACAGAAAAGTATCCAGGCAAAACATCACTCTCATGAAGAAAGCTTGAACCCCGGTTACCCCCTAACCACAGGGAGTTGCACAGGTCCTTCCAGAAGCAGAGGTCACCCACAGATGTCCCTCTCGTCCCATCAACTCCCGTGGTCCCGAGAGGACACTGCTTTCAAAACCCTTCCGGAACCACAGTCCGGCGGCACCTGAGGACAGGCGGGGAGATGGGTCATCTTCTGCGGTCTCCGCAGGCCGGGCTCTGGGCTTGAAAGGACAGAGTGTGACGTTGGGGGCAGTAGGCAGACACTCGGATTCCATTGGGCCTGTGATTGGGACAAAGCGCCTTCTTCCTCCATGCGCCTGAGATGATCAGAGCTCTTAGCTGAGAGCAGTGGAACCCCCACGGAACCCACTGGAGCCTGGAGGGAAACTTGGTGTATCTGGGCAGTCCTGGGCACACCTGCCTCTGACAACACGACACCTGGGCTGGCCTCGCCTCCAGGAGATGGACCGCATGTCCCTGTGCGGCTTGCCTTCGAGCTAGATGCGCCCCCAGGGTGGCCCACCTGAGCAGGTGGGGGAACAGCCACGCCAGGCTGACCTCCCACCAGCTCAGTGCCTCGCAGTGGGAAGAAAACACCTCTTTCCCAAAGCTCCAGCTGAGTCCTGGAACAGACTCGATGGTTGACCTAAGTCACGTGTCATCCAAGGTCCGCTCACGATGCGGGGCGCCATGGAGGGAGACCAGAGGTGTGCTCTTCGCGGCCAGGCAGTAGGGGCCCCGTGAGGAAAAGGAGTCCACTCCTAGGTCTCCCGGCTCTGCTGCTCAACCCCACACACCCCAGGGTGTAGGCTCCGCAATAGGGGAAACCGAGTCGGCAGCGCCTGCGGCTCCCGATGGCCTTTGAGGGGCACACAGGTGAGAGGCCAGAGCCGATTCGGCGCCCCCAGGATGAAGGCCGGGAGCGGGCAGGGCAGCCGGGGGGCGCCCTGGCTCACGGTCACTGCTCAGCCCAGGCTGCTCCTCCTGGGGGAGGACAGAGGAAAGGACAGAGGGGCCACTGACACTGCATGTGGCTTCTGGGAGCACGAGGGCATCTCTGAGGCATGCAAGGCCCCGTTCTTACAGCCACACCCACGGCCCTCAGCCTGTCCATCTGGGCCAGCCTGTGGCGACATTCCCCAAGTCCCCACGGAATGTTCTTGGCTCCGCCCGCCTTAGAAGACACACCTCGTTGGAGCAGGCAGCCTCCGTGAATCGTTGGACCTGAAATTCCATTTCTTTTAGGACATAATTGCTGGATGTTCCTTCAGTTTCTTCACTGTTGTCCTTTTGTTTTTGAACATCCTTGTCTGACCAGAATTTAAAAGCTGGCAACCCGTGCTCGTCCTCCCTCTCTCGGTCAAGCCGCCTTCAACAATGGACCAGGAGAAACGCTCCAGACCCCTCTCCGCCCTCCGCAGTCCTGTGAAGACTCTGGTCTCCTGTCCCTGGAGGGAGGATGGCAGCAAGCTTGTGTGGCAGGGGGGCGGGGACTGAAGACGAGAGCACTCCGGCTGGTAGCCCCATGCCCTGGAAGCTCACTGGAAATGCAGAGTCTCGGGCCCCAGCCCAGACCCACTGAATCAGAACCCCTGTGCCCACGGCGTGCCCGGAGCTCCTGGGCACAGACAAGTTTGAGAGCCTCTCAACCAGCCTTTGGCTGGGCCTCTTCTTGCTAATTAGGTCACTAAAAGGCCCCTGAGAATGGGCACTTGTCCCCGGATTTCTCCCTGGAGATGACAACTCCCGCCCGGCATAGCGGCCCGTTCTACTCTGGCTGCTCTTCGAAACCCACACACTGACTTCCGTCCCACCGGGGCCAGCCAACCACAGGCCCAAAGCCTGCCCCACACGCCAGAAGCTGTGCCTGAGGCCACCTCGCCCTAGGACCCCCAGAGACCCGTCTCCCGTCCTTTGTGAACTTCCCGTCAAATCCCTGTGCCCACCGCCATCTACCACGCGCACATAACCTTCCTCCTTGGACCCCCAAGCGCACCGAGGGGCCTCCTTGGGCTCACCACCCTGTCCCCAGGTCAACGTCTCATCGACTGAGGCTCATCCTAGTAGAGGAAGGAGACAGACAGTCGTTTCCCTCCATGGGACAGAGGGGAGCCCCAGTGGTGAACTGAACTGCATGTCCCTGAAATTCGTGTTGGGGCCCTAACCCCCAGCACCCGACAGTGCGAGCTCCCTGGGTGTCGGGCCTTCCAGAGGTGCACCAGTCAGAACGGGGGACGTCCAGACTGACCCGGGGCCAATTTCTGTTCCTGAAGTCGCCCTTCTGTGCTGCTTTGTCACCGCAGCCCCAGGAGGGGAGGGGGCAGAAAAGGACAAACCATCTCCCTGCGCCCAGCCTTTCTACGCAGTGGGAACCACAGCGGGGGCCTGGGGGAGGCGAGGAGGCTGCCCGGGGCCGCGGGACCGTGAAGGGGACTCAGCAGAGAGTCAGGAAGTGCCAGCTTCAGCGACCCAGGGCTACTGCCATCGGAGGAGGAGCCAAAGGCGTTTTTATCTAAAATAGCCTCAACTGGCTGTGCTGACGCTGTCGGTGCAGTAATGTCATACGACTAGACAGCACACCGAGGTGCACGGGAAGCTGGGGGCACCCGCTGTGGCACTGGCACAGCGGCAGGACGTCCCGGCCCGCCTGCTGGGGTCTGTCGGCGCACGCGGAGGCGTGGCACTCCCACGGGCAGAAGCTGGGGGGAGCTCTGGACCGTTTCCATGTGAGTTTGAAATGATTGCAAAAGAAAACGTTTAGAAAACGTACAGGGATTTAAAAAGCAAAGCCTTGTCTCCTTCTCTCACCTCCTCCTTGGTTCAGGGTTCCACTCGCCTTTGTCTTATTAACACGCCCTCCAGTTTCCAGCAAAGCCAGCCTCCTCACAGCCCATCTGAACACAGCAGCGGGGAGCCATCCATAGCATGCACCCACCCCCAGGCAGGGGCGCAGCCCCCCAGGGGCTGGGAGACCACGAAGCAGTCCCCTGGCCACTCTGTCTCCTTGGGCTCTTGTTCATTTGTTCAGACAGAGCCCAGCAGAGAGCAGGGCTGTGTCCTCCCCAGGGGAGCAGAGCCAAGCCCGGAGCCAGAGCAAAGGGCTCATTCACGGCGGACACTGAGCTCCTGCGGAGACCCGGGCGCGGGGCTCCCTTTCTGTGAAACGCCTAATTTCAGTTTCTAGCCCTCGTTCCCTCTTCCACAGCGGCCCCCAGCCTGCCTCAATGACGGGCCTTGTCCCCGGGGAGCACAAAGCTGCCTTTGCCTGGGGATCCAGGAGGAGGGACCCTGCAGCTGGGGGGTGTCTCCCTGCGGTGACTGGCCCCATTCTTCCCCAGCACACTGGGGCTGGCCTGTGGGGGCTGGGCTCCCAGCGCCTCAGCGCCTCTCCCAGGCCAAAAGGCGGAGCATGAAAGCAAACCCCGGGAGGAAACAGGAGAGGCACAGCCCCTGGACCACACTGTGCTCACGTGGTCACAGGCATCGGAAACTTCTAGGCAGGATTCTTACGGGGGAGGGACCCACCTGTCATCTGGGGCACTGAAGCAGGGGTAAGACTCTAACTGGTGACAGGAGGCAGGTGATGGGTGGATGGATGAATGACAGAGAGACAGGCAGACAGAATGAGTGAATGGATAGAGACATGATACGTAGTAGGTAAGTAGGTATAGGAAAATACGTAGGTAAATATAAACAGATGGGAGACAAAGGAAAATAAATAAAAAGGAAAGAGAGAAGGTAGGGAGGGAGGGCGGGAAGGACGGAAATAGTTGATGCTTCTTAAATGGGAAGGCTCAGCTGAATCCTGGACGCCACGTGGGCTCCTTGACGAACCAATGCTGTCTGGTCCCAGGTATCTGCACACATTGCTCCCCAAGCCCACGCCCTCCTTCCACTTGGTACCTGCTCGGCCTCCGGGTCAGACCCCGCCAGGCTCCCAGTCTGCTCACCGCCGCCTGGCCCACCCCTGTCCGGGACAGCCCCCTTCCCCAGGTGTGCAGGCCAAGCCCTCCAGTGGTCCTTGCTCTCGCTCTCTGTATCTCTCTCTCTCTCTCTCTCACACACACACACACACACACACACACACTTCTGCCCCACAGGTCTGATCCTTCGGCAAATCCCTACCTTCTCAATCTTGGTTTTGGTTTGATTTCCCCTGAAAACAGAGCACAGGGGGTGGGAGGGACGGACACCTCACTCGGGCACACTCTCGGGATTACTGCTAGGGGGGAGCGACTCTGTTAACAGCTCCAAGAGCTGCCTGCAGGAAGGAGGGGAGGCTGGGACATGACCCCCTCCCTCGGGTGAGGGTGACCCCTCAGCATTAACTCCCCGGGCTCTGGCCGCACCGTGCCATGTGGGAGGAGGTCCGGGCACCGGTCGCCCCTGAGTGAGGCCCGGATAGCGTGAGCTGGTGTGTCTCTCACCACCCCCAGGGAGATGGGGGGAGTAGGGATGTAACATCTGCCAATCCCATGGTGCCAATTTCAAGCCTCCAACATGAAATCCACCAGCTTGGGACCGTCCTGACAATGCAAACCCAGTTCCCTTGCGCCAGTGCGGGTGCTCCAACATGTCCCTCGTCACCCACCGTGCGGGTGAGCTGGGAACACCACCGAGGACAGGCAGAGGTGGTCCAAGGAAATGGGCCATAGGCCCCAGAGCCGTCAGCTGCAGATAGCACGCTCCGAGCCACCACGATGTGACACGACCCCCTGCTCTTGCATTGCCGGTACACTCTAGCCTCCACACTGCAGCCAGGCCACGCTCCTTCCAGCGGCGAGCTCTGGGCCCTGGCCTGTCCCAGCGCCCCAACACCCAGCCGCAACCACAAGTTCCACGGACAGAGCGTGGATGTGTTTCGTTGTTGAGCTCCCCGTGAAGCGTTGTGAGGAAAACAACTAACTCAGAAGGTCTGGGGTGAGCCCCTTGAAAATCTGGTCCAGCCCTGGTGCCCGCGAGGGGCTGGCCTCTCCCCAGCACGATGGAGGCCAAACATCTCCCGGTTATTGGCTCTCCAGAGGTCCCTGAACCCCCCTTCCCCAGCCCCCACCCCTGCCCCGCTGCCTCCTGGCGTTTGCATGGACCATTCTCTCTGCCCAGCACCCCGTGCCTTCCCGCTTGGGCTGGCTCACTCCAGCCCCCTCTCAGCTCTCAACGCAAGCACTGTCTTCCTTGCATGTCTTGTCTGAGCACCCCCAGCCCCTTCACAGCTCCTGGGTGGCCCCCACCCAGCATGACTGGGCATCTGCCTGTGGGACGATATGTTCCAAGCCCATCCCCGCCAGCCCATGCCGTGGGGGTGGTAAGTGTCTCTGCTCTCTGAGGTGTCCCTGCGCCTGGCCTCACACCTGACCCAGCAGCGGGCACTCAGTTTGCCGGGCCGGGGGAGGGAAGAGAGGGAGAACCTCACTTCCAATCAGTCGTCCATCTTCAGTGTGACTTCTCTTTTCCACCCAAGTTCCCGACTCCTTTCGCGGCAGAAATCTTCTGACACCCCCTCTCCAATGAGCACTGGTTCCTGGGATGTGGTCCTCATGAAACGTTAACTGCGCCCCCAGGTGCTAATGAGAGAAATGACCCCACAGCCTCCCCACCGAAGAGCTCACCAAGCAAGAGGCGACGGTCCATCCCGCCTGGGGTAGGAAGCGGAGGCAGAAAAAGGCAAGACATTCCCCTACGAGCGAACATCTGCTCTATGCTAATGTCCTCCCGGAATAAACTGTTACTAGTTGATTTAAAAACCGCACAGAGACCAATTATTAACGCATTGGTAGGCTTATTTTTAGCCAACGCTGTCACTAATAAGTCGAGCTCGGAGCTCCCGGCACTTCCCACCGGGCACGGCTGCCTCACCTGAAGGTCTCGGACTCTGCTGTCGTTGTTGTTGGAGGGCTCCCCTCAATTACACTTTTCTTACGGGTACACACACGCAGGAATGAGAAGGGGCGTCGTCGCCATGGGCTGGACACAAAGCCAGAGTTCACGGAGCAAGGCTGCCCCGGTGCTGAGGACAGACCAGTGGGCAATGCAGATGCTTAAGGGAAGAAGATACAAGATGTTTCCCCGAGAGAGAGGGAAAGAATTAGAAACTATCAAAAGACGACCATCCACTTAAAATGTCAGCGCTGTTTGCAATAATTATCTGCAGGAAAAGACAAGTTCCATGAGATCCCGGGGCAGGCAGAGGGGACAGGAACCCCCAAATCCCCGCCCAGGGAGGCTGCCTGGCCAACGGACGACAGGACAATGCAGTTTGTTCTATGTCATATGTTTCTAAATGTCCCCTGTCACTCACCCGCCCTACTTAAAAACAGAAATGAGATAAAACAAAGTATCCCTAAATCTTTTGTTTTCTGTTACCAGCTACTTGCAAGGTTTAAGGAAAGAGAACCATGGTGGCAGCCAGGGGCTACTGGGTTCCCCATCTGCACGCACCCTCCTTCCTCAGTCCCAAACCCACCTCGAGAAGCCTGGGAGCCTGCGGTCCACTCAGGGCGGTCACAGCGTGTCCCAGCTGGAGCTGACCCAGCCTTCCACACTGGCCTTCGACTTGGGCCTGTGATCCAATCTTCACATCCTGCCCCCCCACCCCCAGCCCAGCTCCCTGACTAGAAGAGGGCACAGTGCCCAGAGAGCAGCCCCCATGGAGCACCAGTGACCCGTGAACCAGCTCCCGCTATGCAAGGAGAAGGGCGGGACAGTCCCATAGGGATGCCCACCTGCACCTGGCGGTGGTGACCTCGGGCCAGGAGGGACCCTTTTATCAGCATCAAGAGGGCACCAGCAGAAGAGGTGGGCCTCCGGGAGCCTCAAAACCGCCCGGGATCAGAGCTTCCCACTGTCACAGCCAAAAAGGCAGGGGCCTGCAAGAGGCTTTGCTGGAGGCTTCTTCGTACTGGGAGGTGGCTAACACCAGCTTGCAGCTGCCTGGGTCTCCCTCTGTTCCAGAAACCAGCCCATCGAATCCTCACTGCTCCCCTCCCGGCAGGTCCTGCTATAAGGAATCCTCATCTCACCGTTGGGGAGCCCAAGGCTCAGAGGTATCAGGTGGGTCTGTCAAAGTTACACAGACCCAAGCAGTCTGGCACCCAAGAGTCCACACACCTGCCAGCGGTCCCCCGAGACCTTGTGCGTTGGCCTCCCAAGGTCGAGACCCAGCCACGTCGGAGGCAGCAGGAGACTCCAATGTGAAGCTGGAGGAGCCTCTGAGCCCCAGGAGCTCCCAGTCTACGGGAGGCAATAAGCCTGCTGTGTGGACCAGACAGCACCCTGGCCCCGGCTCCCCACGCCTCCTGCATCTATGCCTGACTCACCTACTTCCGGAAGGGGAGGAGTGTATTTCGACCCCCTTAACCTTAAGTTGGCCCAGATGCCACTCTAATAGCATTAGGCAGAACTAAAGGCCCTACACCCTAAGAGGCTCCGTGCATTTCTACTACAGCCACGACACAGTATCACTGGGCTCCAGGAGGATGAGCTACAGCAGATGAGCCACCCGGCTGAGCCCAGCCTGGATCTCGACCGGATCACGGACATTGTCAGCTCACAGACACAAGAGGAGGGTCAGTCCCTGCTGCAGACCCCAGAGGTCTGGAGAGAGGCTTTGCAGCCGCCAGAGACGTCTGGCAGAGAATGAACTGGGTACAACACAGAAGGGGACACATTAACAGGTTGTTGCTTATTATAGCGTGGTCCCTAACCAGACTGTGAGCTTCCAGGATGGGCGAGATGGCTGACAACCCCCTGGAACCCCCACACCCTGCTCACTGTACACAGCGGTGTTTAACATGGTGGCAGATAAACAAACAGTAATCAAAGGCTCACAAGGTCACGACCACATACAACTGCACCCCCACTTCATGGAAACCTGCGTCCCTTTAGTGATTGTCACACCCTTGTCCTCTCATGCGTTAATGTATTGCCACCGCTCCTTTGTTAACACTTTACGCCTGTACTCATCTGTACATATCCCCAGTCACACGTGAGGACGCACAGGGAAACGAAGAAAGTGCCGGGCAGACCCCAGCGCAGAGGCACCCGGGAGCTGAGCCCATGCCAGTGTCGGCAAGCACTCGGAGCTTTGCCCAGAAGCCCCTGCTGACAAATGTGCCGAGGTCAGCAACAGCATGACTTGTGTGACTGCGGAAACAGTCATCCCAGAATGCACGTTGCCCGAGACAATGTTTTGTTGCCAAAGGGAAGTGGAAAGATCATTTCTGGCATATCTTCCCAACTTAATTTAAGTCCCCTGAGCTAATGATTAGGGCGAGGCAAAACTTTTGTCTGTACACAGATACAAACCTCCGAGATGTAGGAGCCAACACGTAAAGAAATAAGAATGTAACTCATCAGTAAGCGATGAGACCAGTGGTGACTTTAACGAAGTGTCACATATAAAAACAACTGTGTAACAATGTGTAATAAATGCACTGGTAGGTCCTGCGGCCACAGCACTCGCCCTCTGCTCGGTTCCTGGCACATTCATCTCAAGTCTACTTAGGGTGTCATGCCCATTAGATAGGGGGCATTGCCAAGCTACCCATCCAAGTGACTCATTTTAGCAAACAAGGACACCAGCCGCAGACCATTAAAGATAGGACCTTCAACAACTCTGCCGACGGCTGATTCTCTGACACCACCTGGGCTGACTTTCAATAAATAAATCTTGTTCTAGCGGCCGCTTGCGTGAAAAGAACAAGGAACTGTAAGAGCATGTCTGTATCTGTGTGTACCCGTCTGTAGGGTGCATTGCGTGAACCAGGGATGGGATGAAACGCATGTACCTGATCCAGCTACAGGGCACGTAGCCTTCCAGCAGGACACACGATGAGGCCAGAGGACGGCAGTTGGGTAGTGAGTGGCCATGTCACGGAGTGAGCAGGGCACACATAGGGTAGGGACAGGGCGGAGAGCAGGTGGGGCAACAGGTCGATGGGGCAGACGGGGTGGGCAGGCCTCAAACTCACGGGGAGTCAAAGCCACCTCTTCCCACATCCGTGCCCATGGTAGGGTCCGCCTCCCCAACCTCCTGGCCCTCTGACCCCAACCGAAGAGTTTAGAGAATGTTTCAGTAAAAAGAAGGATGATGGCCCAGGGTTAACAAAAAGCACACTGTCACTCCAGCCATCGATAATTTGCCAGAATGTCAGCTCTGTGAGGGCCACTGGCCTCCTCCGTCTGCCTCCCTGATAAATATCATGACATGAAAGCTGGACGGACATGAGGTTCAGGCTTGGAGGGCACGTGAAACGGAGAGTCCATCCTTCCGTTTCTTAGCACAGAAACGTCAGGAACATAAAAACGGTTTCGGCCTTCCCGAGGTTCTCTTTGCATGAGACTTCCGGGGGCAGCCCCAGGCCACACGCAGCCCCGGCTGTGCCGGGCTCGGGCCGGCGCTTTGTTTGTTTTTAAGTCACACATGCCGCGGCCACTTTTGTTCTCCTCTTTATTCTCCCTCCCTCCATCCCTGCTGCTTTTAGGGAGTCACGCACGCGTGTATCTAAAACAAAGAACAAAGGAACGAACAAACGACACCCTACATTTCCCCCACCTCAGAGGTGACAGTGGCTATGAGGCGCCCTTCCGGCCAAGGAGGTGTCAGCGCATGTCATTGGGCGGGGCTCCCAGGAAAGCAAAGTCCTGACTCCGCAGGCAGACGCCACTTGGTCTGTTGCCATCCGCCTCTTCCCGCCGAGAAAGCGGATCTGCTGCTGGAGATGCAGCCACCATCCCGTAACCAGGAGCCAGCGCGGAGGGGCAGAGCCCTGACCCCACGACACGGAAGCTGGTGGCCGTCTGCACTTCCAGTAAAAGGTAAACCCCTACCTTACTCTAGCCAGTGCTATTCAGCTTCTTTATCCCATGAAGCCAAACCAATCGCTAACTGATAAACCTGCCAGTATTTAAAAATCCCATTTCACATCAGAGTATGAGTTTCTGGCACGTCTCTCAAACTAGGATGATCTGGCCTCCCTGAACCCACGTTCCCACGTGGTGAAGACCCGCTCCACGCAGCCAGTCCCGCGACCTGACTCGCCCGTTTGCCAGGATACCGGCCCCTGTAGGCACCGCAGTGGAGACCCCGTGTTGCACAATTTCATCGCACGTGGAATAGATTCCAGCTCCCAAGTCCAAGAGCGATGAGCCTCAAATCCTCGGACGCACCTTGGCTCTCTCTGAGCTGTCTCCTTTCGCCTCTGTTCCCATGACATTTACCATCCCCCTCACCAGACACCGGCAGAAGCATGGGTGGGACCCAGAGCACCCCCACCACCCACTCCCACGCCTGGTGCGGCAGCAGGGGCCACTCCACGGGCCTGTTAAAGTGGCTCACCTGTGTCCCTCAAGAAGGGGCCCTTCCCAAAAAGCACTCACCAAGACAACGCCTAAGAGTAAAACAAGAAAAGAATACACATTCCCATCTTAAGACCAGCAGTGGCCTAGCCCATAGTCGCAGGACCAGAGTCAGCAGCTTGGAGCAGGCGGGGGGGACTCGAGGGGTTGCAGTCAGGGGACAGAGGCAGGAAGGGGCTGGGGGGCAGCATCCCAGGAGGATGGACCTGGGTGGACAGGGAGGAAGCCAGGGTGGGCAGCGATGGCCCTGGAAAAGCGGCAGGTGAGGGCCGCACAGCGCAGACCCGCAGGTCACAGGCGGAGGGAACGGTGCCCAGAGAGGCTGGCACCCTGGCCTGGCCTTGGAGCCAGCCAGCGCCCACGATGGGCACGCGGGTCGCCCCCTTATGCCGCCTGCTCACCACGGGATTCACCGTCTCCTGACTGTCTTCACAAAAGGTGGAGCTGAGACCATGTTGATCACACGTGACAACCATTCACAGGGGAGCATCCCCGTACAGCACAGCCAGGGGACAGCGGACAAGGCTCTGTCCTCAGGGGACCCCCAGTCCCAGAGCAGTGTGACCGAACAATCTGGGAGGGTAGAATGTTCTAGCTCCACGCTGTCCAATAGAGCAGCCACCAGCCCCATGTGGCTACTAAGTCCTGGAAACTGTGGCCTGTTAGAAAGTTTTAATTTTAATTTATTTAATTTAGATTTAAATTGCCACAGGTAGCTGGTGGCCACTGGACTGGGCGGTGCTACCTCAAAGAAGAGACAAATAATAAGCTACTTTGTCAAGGAAAAAGTGAGAGCATTTCAAGGAGAGACAAGTGAGAAGAGGAAATTGGCTAACGTGATACAGAGGAATGTGGCTGACTTTCTCATGCTAGACAGCCATGCCTGGCACCTGGGAGGGTCCCAGGGACACAGTTGTCCCTTGTCACTGCCTTCTGTGTCCAGTTACAGTGAGAAGAGGGTGGGAACAGAAATTTCAAAAGCATCCAACCATTTTCTATAATGAACGTGTAGCACTTTCTTAATCAGAAATAACTCTAAGTTTTTAAACTCCATATTCTTTTAGACCATCCAATTTTTATTTTTAATAACCCCCAAGAAGCTGCAGAGTCACAGTGCTAAGTGGGCCATGCAGACACCCAACCAGAAGCCGGGGGGAGATCCCCAGAACTCAGGACTCCGCGCCAGAGGAGGTTTGGGCAACAGGCCTGGGAAGACCCCCACGATAGAGGGAGGGACACGGGCCCCCGTTCACCCACCGGGGCAGTGGCACCATTCAGGGCAGAGGCAAAGGAGGCCAGGCCAGGTCTACGTGCGGGAACACTTCCTGGGCCGGGAGGAGAGGCCCCCATGGCCAGTGCTGAGGCGTCTGGTGACTGGAAAGGGGGGCGGGAAGAGACGAAGCCCAGCCACGGGGTAGTCGACTCCCGTCTGCAGGAGGAGTGATACGATGGGGACGGGGCCAGCGCGGGACCCTGGAGCCTGTACTTGGGGGTTGCCATGCGTCTGTGTGTCTGTCTGCAGCTCCAGAGGGGAGCGGAGGTCTAAACAGTGTCTCCCTGTCTGAGGTGGATCTGGCCCTGCAGGGAGATGGGGCTGCGGCTTGTCTACACTCACCTCCCGGTCGCCCACCAGCTGTCACTCAGATGCTTGTCCACAGAGGGCCCAGCCGCCTGCCCAGCCCCACACCTGGCCAGCTGGACGCTGGAGTCTGGTGCATGTGCCCCTTTGCTGCCCAAATGCCTACGGAGGCCTCCTGCGTGTGATGTGTGTGCTGGGCTCCAGGCCCAGAAGGGGACAGTGCACAGGGAGTGAAGGACAGTTGACCCCCAGGTAGTGATGTGCGCCCTGAGCCAATCAGAATGGAGGGACGGGACTGGGCTGGCTGGGGTGGGGGAAGGGGCAGGGCAGCTACCTGAATCTTCCCAGGTGGACTGAAGGGGCCTTCTGAAGTGATATCGGCCCAAAACCCGAAGGAGGAGACGGGGTCTGGCCAGCAGATGCCAGAGAGGTCAGGGCAGGACCCGCATGGACACACGGACACAGAAGTTGTCAGCAGAGAGCCCAGGGCCATGGCTGAGGGCCCCACTCAGGACTTCCCCAGGTGTGGTCACCTGGCCGGCCGCATCGGCACGCCTGCTTGGAAATGCACATGATCAGACCCCCCACCGACATGCCGAGTCAGGGACACAGGGAGCCAACAAGCCTGCAGGTGATTCTGATGTGCACCCAGGTTTGAGAGTGAATAACCTAAAACAGCAGCTCTCCAGGGAGATTTTGCCCCCAAGGGATACTTGGCAACGTCTGATGGCATTTTTGGTTGTCACAGCTAGGGGTGGTGTGCTCCTGTCACCTAGTGAATAGATGCCAGGGATGCTTCTAAACACCCTACAATGTACAGGATGCCCCCATGTTGGCACTGCCAAGGGGCAGACTCTGCCCTAGGTCAAGGTCACCCCTGCCCCCCGCTTCTGCCTCAGACCCTCCTGTGCAGAATCTTTAAAAAGGCAAATCACATGGCCACACAGAAATGTTTTGGAAAGCTGTCTCAGGTGACCCTTGGCCCAGTCTCTGGTCCTGGAGTCGGAAGCCACGGAAACACCCCAGGGAGAGAGCTGGGGGTAGAGAGAGAGGGCAGTGGGATGGTCCTGAGGGTCCCCCGACATGACAGACCGGGGAGAGGAAGAAGGAATAGGGTTAGGCCAGGAGAAGGGCAGAGCAGAGGACCCAAACCAGTGGCCAGGGCAGTGCGGGAACGAGACGGAGGAGGCTGAGGCAGTGGCAGAGGACTGGACAAGGAGGTCACAGGCCGTCTGTTCCGTGCTGGACCAAGGCCAGGAAAGGCCGCCCGGTGGAGGCACAGACACGCTTCCCAGCGCCCAGGAGCAGACGGGCAGGGAGAGAGCAGGTAACAAAACCCGTGGTGAAAGCCAACTCCCCAGGGCAGGGCATGGTGGGGATGTGGCCTTGCCGTCTGAAAGGGCTCATTTTGGGAGAAGAGCTGCAGCGGGGTCTCCTGCCACGGGAACAGGGTTAGGGTTTAGAGAGAAGAGCTAGGGCGGGGTGCAGACGGGATCGTTAATGGAGCAATGACGTCAAGAGTGGGAGGGTTGGCCCGCGGGGACATCTTCCAGGCCTGCCACACAGGCCCTGGCCACAGACGTGGCCACTGGGAGATTTAATGCCCTAATAATAATAAGGCCACAAAAGATGCTCCCGCTCACCAGCAATCAAGGAGCCGCAAGTTAACACTGGGAAGGAGCATTTGTCACTCCCTGTGTGGAAGAAAGCCCAGTCTGATGACCTCAGGTGTGGGCGAGGCTTGGGAAAAGGGACACCCTCAGAGACTCCGGAAGGAGTGTCCATGGGTGCACTTTCCAGGAGAGTGCAATGTCACCGAAATAAAGCATGTGGGTCCCCCGGGAGCCCAGACATCCCACAAGCTAGGACATGCCCTGGAGGAGACTCAAAGGGGATACAAGGAAGCTTGGCCTGTGTCCTGACCACCTTGTGGCCTGTTATGGGCAAAGCTAAACACAACACACACATTTAATAGCTAAACTGTGAAAACATGTTCCTCGGGTCACTGCGCGGCTCTCCAGAGAGGGAGGAGGCAGAGATTCAGTGTCTGGGGAGAACTGCAATGCCCAGTGCAGAGCAGAAACAGCAGCAGTGGGACCTGTGTGCCCCGTCCCTGCCCGGGGGGCTGTGAAATGCCCTTGCCCGGCACGTGCAGATACAGCAGGGGGAGGGGGCAGAGGGCGTCCGCCCACCTCAGGCCTCCCTGGCGTAACCACTGGGGAAAGGAGGACCATCGTTCACCCTCTGATCACATTCTCGGTTTTTACTAAGAGGACAGTGAGGCACTGACACGCAGTTGGGGGCAAGGATAAAAGCCACCTGGGGCTGTTTTATAAAATAGGAAGTCTAGGTAGAAGAAGGCAATTCTTCCACTTGACTCTGTGCTGGGTGAGTCCCCAGTGCATGCACTGGCTTCAATTCTCGGGAGTAGCTCTTTAGAGCAGCAGGTGGACAGGTAAAGAGATCCTATAGGGAGAGCAGGATGAAGGACTGGGGTTCTTTAGTCCAGTGAAAAAATGGCTCTGGTCAGTGGGACAAGGACCTACAACGGCAGGCACTCTGAAAGCCCTGGTAACACACATCACAGGAAGATCCCATCAGGACCGATGCACAGCAGACACTCCTGAGGCACGTGAGAACACATCTTGAAAGAGAGCTGCCCAGAGAGCAGCATGCACTGCATCCGAAGGGAGTGATCCCCCCATCCACAGAGGTATGCAAGCACATGCCAAGTCAGACAGGCACGGCAGATGCAGAAAATGGCCCCCTAGTCCAAAGTTTTTGCTTCAAGCTCCCAGGTTACTTCCAGCTTGAAGATTCTGACTCTCTCCTTTTTATCCTCACCTGAGGATACGTTTATTGATTTTAGAAAGAGGAAGTGGGGTGGGGTGGGGGAGGGGGGAAAGAGAGAGAGAGAGAGAGACACTTCCATGTGACAGGAAACATTGACAGTTCCTTCTTGTATGCACCCCAGCCTGGGATCAAACCCACAACCTAGGTATGTGCCCTGACTGGGAATCGAACCACAACCTTTCTGTTCTGAGCCACCCTGACAGAGCCTGACTCTCTTTCTGCCAGAACTCCTTTACTTAACACAATCCGTAAAAACTTCGTTGTTCGCTGCTTTTCGGTAAGGTTCTGCCACTCGCAGAGCCATACATACTACAGACTGCTCACCCCAGACACCTGCTGTCTGGGTCCCATCCTGACCATGGGAACCAGAGATTAGCTCAGGTGTCTCCCATCCCCTGGCATCATTCATCACAGGCATCGAAGCCCTTTCCGCCTCCCACCCTGGTGGGCAGGCGTCCGCCACCTGCCCAGCCCCGTTCCCACCCACTGGGGCAGGCAGCCCAAAAGCCTTACCCTCCATCATTTCCGTTTCAAGTTTGCTCCCTTTGACTGCCAGGAAGACAAAAGGCGCCGGGAAGCATCCTCTCGTGATGAGCCACTCAACCCCCATAATGGGACGGATCACAGCTATGCATCGCCGGCACAGAGAAAAGCCAATCCAACATGGAGTGCTGGGGGCTTCATCCCTGATTTCTAATAAAAGGATTTATTAAAGCCTTAAGGGTCGGCTTATGACAGCCTCTGCTTGAAACTCCAAGGAAACGAACTTGACCTTCCAGATAGAGAAAAGCCAGGGATTTCCTCTGGCTGGTACCTTAGTTTGACGGAATGATACAGTGTCAATAGTCCTAACAAAGAAATCTCACAACGCCTTGAATGGGTTTATTGTTTAAAATTTCAAATTGGGCTCTGGTGCCCACAGAGCTGCCTTTGAAGGGTCTTTCTTTGCAGTTAGACAGGAAAGCCCCTCTGTGTTTTTTTGCGGGGGAGGGGATCACCCCCCCACCACCAGAGCCCTGTTCACCCAGCGCCAGGGTTGCTTTGACATGGTGCCCACTACCTATCCTGATGGAGTCCCCGTTTGGAGTCAATACGTGCAGAGAGAACACGCCTTCACAGGTACCCGCAACTTATTGTCAAAACAGAATCTACGGAGAGACGGTGCTTCTCCAAGATCGAATGCTGAGTCCTGTGGCTTGATACCAAAGCACCAGCTTTGATTCTTTTTTTGAACCCTACATTCAGAAGCTCAGACTTCTCCCTGTGAAGTGAAAATTGCCTTCTGGTGGAGAAAGGTTTTAATGATCGCTTTGCTTCCCGCGTCTCCATGGTGACAGGGCGCGCACAGCCCACCCCCCTCCTGCTTTATTAGGCCTTTCTTCCTCTCTGGAAAGTAATCAATCAAGACACATAGACGCCTTTGTGACCGGATTTATCACCTGAACAATCGACGCTGCCGCGGGGGTGGGGAGTGGACCCAGTCCCCGTAATTGAATGAAATCGGGCTCTGTCCGGGCGCACGCCCTTCACCTCCCTGCTGGCAGCTCTGGGAGCACACCTGTCGGGGAGGCGGGCGGCGCGCCCAGGTGCGCCCAGCCCCGCCGGAGTTGGGCGACCAGAGGAAGCCCCTCTGCGCGGTGGCCCCAGGAGCGCTGCCCGACCAGGGCGGGGACGCCGAGCCACCTGAGCTGGGGCCCGGAGGAGCTCCGAGCCAGCATTGGCGGAGGCGGCCACAGGTCTGACTCTCCTCCCGGAGCTGGTCAGCACCCAAGGAAGGGAAGCCCCTCGGAGGGCCAGCCCGGCCCACCAGCCGGCCAGGAGGGCCACTGGTGCCGAGCGCCCAGCTCTACCCGGAAGCCGGCTTCTCTCCGGACAAAGGGCTCCGCGGCGCGCCCCGGCCGCGTTAGGGGGAACGCGAGCTGCGGGGTCCGAGCGCCCCGTCCGGCCGGGGCTCCCCAAACGCAGGCGGGGGCGCGGAGAAGCGCCTGGGACGTGCGCTCCGCGCTGCCAGCCCGGGCCTCCCCCACCCGCCCCGCCGCCCCCGCCCGGCCCCGTTACCTGGGTTCTCCCCGGCGTCGGCGGAGGAGGTGGCCGAGGAGTCGGTGAGGACGCTGGGGTCACTCTGCGAGCGGCCCCGCGACACAAGGCAGCTGCTCCCGTCCTCGGACGCGGCCATGGGCCCGGCGGGCGCGGGGGCAAGTTGGAGGGAGCCTCGTGGAATCAGAGCATCCGAGGCGGCCAAGGTCACTGGCGAGGGGGCTGAAGGGGGCGTCTTTTTAAAAAGCAAAATCAAAAAGGCCGGGGAGAGGGAAGGAGCCGTTGGACGACGCCGGGGCCGCTTCAGGGCGGCGAGACAATAGCCTGGCGGCTGCAGCCGGGCGCATCCCGGCGCGCGCGGCCTGGAGCTGTTATTTATTCGAGTTTATTCCCATTCTTCAGTCCGTATTCCAGGGGGAAAAAAAAAAAAGTTGAACCAGGAAATAAAAACTTTTTCTTGTCAGTGTTTATTGCGTGCTTGGGGCAGGGGGTGATGTCCAGGAATTTCTAAGGGCGCTCCCTCCCCCCACCCCACCCCCCACCCCCCCGGAAAAAAGGGAAAAATGAAGAATCTTTGCTCTTGCAATCGCTTTAATCGGAAAGCTGTTCTTGGAGCATCTGTTGGAAAACATTAGGATTCTCCCATCATGCCGCGCGAGAGGAGCATGACGTCACGAGAGAGGGGAGTGAGAATGAGCGTGGAGTTGGGGAGGGGTCTCGGATACCTGGCCTGCACGCCGCTGCCCCATGGAGCTGCGGGCCGGGTCCTGGGTTATGAACCACCTGCTCCCACCCCAGCCGCGCCCTGCACCCCAGAGTCCCTCCGCGTCCCCCTTCCCGCGGTGGGGACCGGAGTCCTGAGGGCGCCTCCCTTGGAGGCGGGGCCAAGCTCCCCAGCGGCTCAGGCAGCTGGTCTCCTGGGCTCTTCCTGTCTTGGGGATTTGGAGGTCAGCGGATCCCCAGTCCAGGCTCCACCAAGGCAGGGGGCGCCCCCCATCCTTGTCCCCGCCCACCTCAGCCCCTCCCCACTGCCTGCACCCCCTTCTCCCAGTCCCTCAGACCCTAGCCTGGGAGGTGAGAGCGAGGCAGGGCCCCTGGTGCCTTCCGGGGAGGCTTCCCCAAGCCACCCTTGATGAAGGTGACAGGGCCAGGCAAGGGAGGTGTCACCCCCTAGGGCTGCCGCTCTCAGAGGTGTCCTCCAAGGCGCTAACGAGCAAGGCTCCGAATTCTAGAGAGCAGTGGGAGACAGCTGTGTGCAGGGGTTGCAGCACGGTCCTGCTTCAGCCGCTCAAGCAGCCCCAGGGGAAGGGACTGGGTCCTCCCTGGGGCGGCTCCTTCATATCCCGCAGGGCTGTGGCCTGGGGGGGCACCCCCGCTGGGTCGGATGAAGCCCCGATGAAGGGCCACAGACAGAGCCACATGCGGGGGAAACGGCAGGGATGCCGGTCCACGGGGAGATCTGCACTCTGGGCAGCGGTCGCCTCCAGGGAAAGCGCTTGCTCACTCGCTCACTCATTCGTTCATTCATTCATTCAAAATATGCACGGGACAGCCTCATGTGGGCCCGGCATCATTAGGGATCCAGTCGTGAGCAAGTGCAGATGCACCGCCACCTGGGTCTTCCAGGAGGGAGGGCGGAGCCGAGAATGGTCGCCAACAAACCAACAAATGCCCTCCAAACATTTAATTGCAATTGACAATACAGCGAAACAAAGAGGAAACCAGGAGGATATCTGACTGGACACGTTTTATCCACACAAAAATGCCGTTTGGTGATGTATGCTCAGCTCCGGCCGAGTGCTTTAGGCCCAGGTAGAATTCTTCCTCACACCGCATAGGGGGTGGGCGTGACTGCAGTCCCCATCTCAGAGCTGAGGGCACCTGCCCAGGTCACAAGCCAGGTCGTGGCAGGGCTGAGATACAGCCAATGCCTCTAAGACCGGGTCTGTTCGAGAGGGCCCGGGGCGCCAGTCCTGCCCAGAGCTCCACTGCCATGCTGAGCTCTGGCCCCACAGGCAGGTTTCGGAAGCCAGCAGCTCCTACCTCCAGCCCCTCCGCATCTAGGCAAGAAGGCCCTTGTCCGGCCCAGCCGGAAGCTGGTGCAGAGATGGCCAGTGGGGTGCGGAGGGCAGCCCGGGCCATGTGGAGGACAGTCCGGGGCATTTGCGGGAGGAGAAGAGGAGGAAGCTGTCGGCCCTTCGACCCCCACCCTCAGCACCTCAGCTTTCCCTGCTCACCACCCACCCTGCTACCAACCTGAGATTTTTTCTTTAAACCACCTCTTTGCACTTAAAAGTGGTTTCAAAGAGACCAGCACCAGTGACAGAAATGCAGCCTCCCTGTTGTCAATGGCCTGGAATGGCTCAGTGGGTTGGGCATTGTCCCATGAACTGAAGTGTCACCAGTTCAATTCCTGGTCAGGGCACATGCCTAGGTTGTGGGTTTGGTCTCCAGTGGGGGCGCTTATGAGAGACAACCGATCGATGCTTCTCTCTCACAGTGATGTTTCTCTCCCCCTCCTCCCTCCCTTCCCGTCCCATCTATTCAATATACAGGGTCTGGCAGAAGTAAGGCCTGCTTGAGTGTGGTTGGCAGGGCAACAATGTGGATACAATAATTTATAGTTTTAATTTGAGCATTTCACCTAAGATATCGTATGGTGTGCTTGAGTGTGAAATTGTTATGTTACAGAATGGCAGGTTTATGATTTTGTAACAAAGCATTTTGTAATACAAAAAGGGTGTTATTTGTGCCGGACCCTGCACCTATATATGCCGATATACACACATGCGCACACGCCAAGTACTGTGATTGGCTGCAGCTGGGTTGGTATGGGGCTGGTCATTTTATTTTTCTTGGGTTTTGAAATGTTCTGTAATGAAAAGTTTTAAATTAAAAAAAATTAGCAACCCCAGTTCTATTGGTCAACAGAAAATAAAGTCTCCTGGTGAATTTGGCCTTTGAAGTGGCTCTCCCCCAACCAGGACAGCCAAGTCCTGGGAAGAGCTGGCTGAAGACAGCTGCCTGTAGGAGGGTCCCAGCCTGGGGGTCCTCCAGGGGTCTTTGTGAATGTCACCAACTGTCCCCCCCGGCCAGATCCCCAGCGAAGGTGAGAATGGCTGGAAGCACACTCTGGAACCCTATGGAAACCATCGAGGTTTCCCAACGGCCCCAAATAGAAGCCACCCAGATGTCCATCAACCGACAAACAGACACATGGAGTGTGGCACATTCGTCCCACCAATGTCACCTTGCTCAGCCACAAAATCCCGACATCTACTACGACACAGACGGACCCTGAAATGGTACTCCAAGTGAAAGACTGCATGTTCTATTCCATTTAATAAACTATGTCAACGGAGCTGTTTAAAACAAGCCCAAACCAAACAAGACGCGCGGAGGCCCCAAGGTTGAGCTTCGATGTGAGGGAGGGTGGGTTTCCACCGCTCACCTCTGTGGAGAATGATCCACTTAAAACCTCCCCGTCCCTTCCCAGAGCTCAGAGAAAGCCCTCCCCAGGGTCCCCCTTCTGGTCCCTGATCAGAAAACCGGGAGCCACTCAATGGCTGCAGGGAGCCCTGGCAGCCCTGGTGCGGTTGCCTCGAAGAACCACAAAGAGCCCGCCAAAGTCGGGGGCAGCTCTCCCTTCCCCACACACGAAGGGCTGAAGCCAAAGGGAGGGTCGTCCTCCGCCCAGGGTACTCTGGCGGAACATCACGGCAGAGGTGACCCCGAAGCTGGCAGGGCCGCCCACATATGGGGGTGTGCCCGTTGTTGTCAGGGAGTGGGAAGAGAAGGCTGCACAGGGGCCCAATCCCACCCGCCCACCTCCCCACAGTCGCCTTTATTCTCACGCCACGTTCAGGCTCCTCTCATCCATTCATCAAATCTTTCCTGAGCATCTATTTTGTACCCAAACACGTGACTTGCAGGGAACACAGCAGTAAACGAGACAGGACCAGGCCTTGGCCCGGCGGTGCCAGTGGTCTTACAGAGGACACAGGACCAACACCACGCATCGGTCAGCCTGTGACTTCAGCAAGCACAGAGTGGGTGCCCGCTCGGCCTGAGGAGGGGGTGCTCTTCCGGAGGAGGGAGGGTGCCCCCTTGGTGGGAGGGACGGTCTGGGCTCAGGCGGGTAGGTGCAGCGGCCTGGAGCTCTGAAGTCCCCAAAAAGTGGCAGACTGAGGGGCCGGGGCAGAGCCAGGCCACGCAGTGCCGTGTGGTCCCCGTGACCATCGGGGTTTTGTCCCCCTGGAAGCAGACATGAGTCTCCGGGGGTCCCTCTGGCCGCTGGTGGAGAAGGGACCCAGGTGAGGGAAGAAGCGGGGGATGGGTAAGGAGGCTGGTGCCATGCAGGTGGGTGGAGTGGAGGGATGAGAGGACGGGCCGAAGGTGACTCCCACATTTTTGATGGTTACCTGGGTGTGGGGGAGGGGAGTCAAGGTGGCCGTCAAGTCTGTGGGATGGGGAAGGCCAGAGAAGGGGCAGGATAGAGCAGAAGAGGACACATGGACACATGGCATGACACATAACGCCAGTGAACCTGCTGCCTCGGCGCCACACCCACCTAGACTCACGGACACCATCTGCCCCTTCGGGGGTGGATGAGGGAAGGGCACAAACAATGGGGTCCCCCAGCCCCTCGGGTACCAGCTGCAGGCTGGGTGATCCCTCTCCGCGCCTCCTCATCTTGCAATGAGCACAGTCACCCTGCCCGGTCGCTCCAGGACGGCCCCTCCAGGCGACAAGGGGTGCATGCAGAGCCATCCAGGGCGGTGGCTCTCACACGTCACCTCCCGTCGGGCTTCAGGTCCGGCCACTCCAGCTTCTGAAGGCCCATCCCGTTGCAACCACACACACGTAAAAGGCCCCAGGGTGTTCCGCAGTGGGGTTCAAACTGCGGCTGACCATGGACATAAGGCTGCAATGTGGAGGCACCTGGCGGGTTATAACGACACTGTAGTTTCGTTCTGCTAGAGACGGCTGACTTCTTCCCCAGGACCCCTTGGAGGGCTGACCCTGGGGGCCTGGGCCACTGCCACGTCTTTGCCGTGAGTTCAGGACCCTTGGTCTGCTGTCTTCACCCAAGAACCGGCCTGGTACGCTGTGGGCCCCAGGAAGCAAATATTTGCTGACTGACTAAGCAAACGCATGCACACGGTGGGTGGCCTGTCACACGACATCCCTGCTCCAGCCGTGAGGGCTCAGCCTACCCAGGGCCCGGGTCACCTCCAATCTTTCAGGGGCTCAGAGGGGGCTACCTCCCACCCCCTTAGACCACATGGCTGCTTCTTCTCATCTGTCAGTAGAAACAAAATTAAACTCACAACAAAACTGCTCATGCTGGGGTCTCCGCCCAAGCTTTTAGGGAGCCAACTGAGTGGGACAAGAGGGCCAAACCCCAGGGTGGGGATTCCAGGTGGAAGGAGAGACATTCAAGGATGAAGACAAAGCCGCTCCCACCTGAGCAGAGTGGTAAGGAAGGGAGCCGCGACCTCTGCTGGTCATGGGAGAAACTGCGCCCAACGCGGTTGCCTGCCCCCGGTGAGTCCCGCCTTTGAGTGTTCGGTGGGGCCTGGAGCTACGGTGGCCACCCCGTGACTTGCAGCGACACCCGTGAGCCTGGAATGCAGACACCTGAGGACGGAGACGTTGGACCTGCCTCCCTCCAGATCTCCTGTCACGGCGGCTCACATCCCACAGCTCAAGCCTCTGTGGGTAGGGTTTCCATTTACTTAACATGCAGCTCTCAGATGTATCAAACACTGTTCTAAAGACTTCATCATTCTGAACGCGGCTAATGCTAAAAATAACCAAACAAGGTGGGGGCTACGGGAGTCCCATTTTGCAAGCCAGATGCGAAGCACTTACCAGCCCCAGGTTGCAGGTCCTGCGCTCCAGGGCCGACGCATCAAACACTTCCTAAGGGGCAGAGCCAGGGACCTCATGCCTTCTTGGGTTCCCCCAAAAGTCAGTGACCTGATGAGGGTGATGGGGGAGGGGCCGGAGGCGGCAGTGGCGGCACTGAAGAATGGCAGCATTTCTGCAGCTTCCCACAGCCCTTGCCTGCATTCGCCATCCCGTGAAGTTGGGCCCATTACTCTCGTCTTATGAAGAATGAAGTTGAGGCTCTGAGAAGGTATGTGACTGACCGAAGTCCCACATCTAACGAGCGGCAGGGACCGGAGAGGAGAGGGCTTTTACATTCTTTCCACTGTACCTTCCTGGTGCCTCCCCATCCAGCCAAAACCGCTACCAGCAAGTCCAGCTTCTGAGGAGGCTGTCTGCTTGACCCCACCGAGCCCCGCCCCTTCCCTGGCCCCGCCCCCCGGGACCCAGCACAGACCTGCCTCGTCTTCTCGTCTACAGATGCCCACACGCACGGGGAGGTATGAAGAAGGCAGACAAAAATGAAACAACTAACTCTAAATGGCTGCTCAGCACACTCCACACTAGGGACTGTCACAGGCAGCTTCTTCTTAATGACATAACTCTGTGTAGTCTAACGTCATCAGAACTTACTGTTTGCCGGGGGCGGGGGTACATCACGGCATGACGTGATGACCCCCACGGCACTCACACAGACACACCCACGCCCGTGTTCCCTGCACCCTCCACAGGCTCACGTGAGCATAAAAGTGGCCGGTGGGTCTGGGCAGCTCTGTCCTTGATGATGGAGTGTTTGCCTCCAGGACGGAGGAAAAGGGCTGGAGATGGATGACAGGACTGTAGACCTCCCCCCAGCCCACTTTCATTGCTGCAGGAGATGGAGAGTCTGAAACAATGCCCCGATCTAAACAGTGAACCTAAATACAAGGGTAAACCCATCATTCTCTTCTCAGCTGCCCGTGGCTCTACTGTTCAGGTCACTTAAGTTTTGTCTTTTTTTTTATCCTCACCTGAGGACATGCACACTGGTCCTAGAGAGGGAAAAGGAGGGGGGGGGGGGCACCCAAGCATGTGCTCCAACTGGGAATCGAACCAGTGACCTCTTCTGTCTATGGGACACTCCAACCAACTGAGCCACACTGGCCAGGCACTTTTACTTTAAAAGACGATCATTCATGTTTAAAAATGGTCTGTGTCACCCACACACTCTCTCCCATTCGACGTGTACATTGTAATATGCTTATTGGATTTATATCCTAAAGAAACATCTCTTTCCCCAAGGGAGGCCGCAGAGACGGACTTATTGATTTACCGGAGCCTGGATTTATGTCACCAAGCAACACCCCATCACAGAGGCAGCGGGCTACCATGTATTTTACAGTGCAACAATTCCAACAGCATCGCGCCCGCTCCATAAATTACAGAAAATCCATAATGCTCGGTTTATAGGTAGTACTTTAAAAATACATCATAGGTCCCGCAGCGGGAGTGATAATTCCAAAGATCCACATGTCCAACCTATAAATAATGACGACCGTGTCCGTATTTTCGCAGCAACTGTGAACTTTTTCAGCGCCCGCAGTTCACGAAAGCCGCTGTGCACTCTGAAGCCGGCACATCGGCTGGGGTTTCAGATTTGGGGGCAGTAAGGATCTAGGCATTTAGATTAGTCTCCATTCTGGGTATTATAATAGTGCCGGGACTTCGCCACCTGCAGGGAGGTAGCATTCCTGTCTGTGTGTAGCAGAGGCCACTTCTCTCGGAAGGTTCTGGGGCTGCTGGGAGTAGAATGAAGAGGAGGATGGTAAGAAGGGGCCGGGAGACAACGGGGTGCACAAGCTGCTGCACTGGACGGGGAGAGAGAGGGAGGCAGCCTGGCCGTGGGCGGAACCCAGATACATGTACCTGGACCTACGCCTTCTTCTTCAAACGTGCCCTACCTGCAGCTCAACTGTGATAAAGGGAAAAAGCCCGGCGCTCGATTACTGTTAAAATTCAGACAATTACCATGCTGGCCGGGGGGCTCAGCTGGCGGGAGCAGCATCTCGTACTCGTACTCCGAAAGGTTGTGGGTTAGATCCCCAGTCAGGGTGCGCACGGGAGGCAGCCGACTGATGTTTCCCTCTCACATCAATGTGTGTCGTGTGTGTGTCTCTCTCAATTCCTCTAAAAGCAATTAAAAAAAAGTCCTCAGGTGAGGTTTAAAAAATAACTCAGACAATTACGAACTGATTCTTATGCTCTGGAAGCTAGAGGGACATTCTGACTTAATGGCAGGGCTCCTTGAAGCAGGACCCAGCTGTCCCAGCTCCATACACTTGAGCAGCGGATGCAATGACGTGACTTTGCAGCTCAGCCTACCCAGCCTCTATGGGTACCGAGCAGCTCACTGGGGGCAGGCCCCTGGCTAATCCACGTGCCCACAGTGTGGCCGGCAGAATTCTAACCCCTCAGGACCCCCGCCCTGTCACTGATCAGCCCCTGCTGCGGGCCCTGCTGTGAAGGCTTCCGTGCAGGGAGTCAGTTGACAGGGGCCGGCCGAGGACGCAGGGCCATTCTGGGGGATCAGAGGGCCCAGCAGGGCCATGGGAGCCCTCAAAGCGAAGGGGGAGGCACGAGCCTTTGCACCCCACCCGCAGGACAGGGCCCCCTCATTCCGAGACAGGCACCTCCAAGGTGCAGCTGAAGCGGGGGCATCCAGGGGCGTCCCCAAATTAGGCACTAAGAACGAGCACTGCCCTCCAGAGCAGAAGGGAGAGAACGTAATTCAGTTTTATGAGAGGCGGAAGAATAAAACGACTGAGAATACAGACTCTGCCCAGGTTCAAAGTCAATACCACCAGCTGCTGCGTGGCCTTGGGCAAGGGAGCCCAGCCCTCTAAGCCTCGGTCTTCCCGTCTGCCCAGTGGGCTCACACCTCGTGCCCAGCTGGCCAGGAGAACAGGCAGGCCCGAGGACAGGCCCGCCCGCGTCCCGCACTGGCTAGTGTGACTCCACCGTCCCTGCAGGGCGGTCTCAGGTGGTGCCTCTCCAGTCCCACCGTGGCAACGCCCACACACAAATCCGGCACAAATGACAACCGTATAACGTTTTGCACTTTGACTCGTGAACACAATTCTCCCGGTTGAAAATCACTCTCATCTACAAACACGAGGGAGGTCTCCTCTTTTTTTGTTAAACAAACATTTAACCAAGGGATAAAAAAAATAATAACGGAGCTGATTTACCAGGAACTTTAGCAGATGGTAGAAAAAGGCGCAGACAGCAAAGCCATTAGAATACAAGGGGACCGGCAATTTGCAGCCAGCCTCGGCTGCTCCATTGTCCCCGCTTGTCGACTGCATGTGGTCACAACCGGTCATAAAGAGATTGAGCCACGGACGCAGATGACGTTCAGGCCTTACGGCTGTTCCAGACCCGCACACGTGGAAAGGCAAGTTCCCTAACTTGTAACAGAAACCTCCCCTGGGCGCTGCCTCATTTTAGTTCTTACTCAGGGTCACCTGCCATCCACACGCCTGCCAACCTGCGGGGGCAGGCAGAGCGGGGGCGCCCCCTGGTGGCAGGAGGGACCGAGGACAGCCAGGAAAGGGGGGATGCTTTGGTTACCGTGAGGCCTCCCACCCCGTACAAAGCACACGGGGACAGTACTGGACAAGAAGCCCCAGGCTGGCCCCCACACACCCATTTCACGTCACATTTGTGTAAATAATTCCAAACGACCTAAAAACACGATGTGCTTTTGGCGGAGCACAGGAGCCTCTCCACCTGCTTCCTGCAGCTCGAGAGGGGAGGGCGGCTGGACTGGGGTTCACGGTCAAATGGTGCCCATTCAAGGAGACGCCAGAAGCCCGGCACCAGAGCAGGCGCAGCCGGCGGGGAGAAGCTCCCGTGAGCTGTCTCCCCGCAGACCTGCTGCTCTGCAGGAAGGCCGCAGGTTTTCAAAGCGCCTACTGTGTGCCCGGCCCTGGGCTCCGTGCTGTGCACGCAAAAACGGACAGGTCTGAAAAATCACTACCAAGAGAGGACGCGGGTGACCAGTGTGTGGGCGTCCCCACGTCCCCCCGCTTCGGGGCTCACCAGGGGGACTCCCAGGATCAGGCGCAATTGTACTCACAGCTCTAAGTGACGACAGTGATGACAGAGGGCAACTGGCATTAAAAACGGCACATGGAGCGCAGTCTGGGGGAAGCCAAGCCGGAGCTCCGAGTCCTCTCCCGGGGAGTCACACAGCACCCACTGTGACGGCCTGTGGGAGGCGCTGCGTCCCAAGCAAGCTTGCTGGAAACTCAGGGCCCAGGGTTCGCCGTGGGGGCTGGTCCCGTGGGCACCTGCTGCCTGGCCCTGGAAGACAAGCCTGTGTGGCCCTAAATCGTATCAATTGTACGCCGGACTCCCCAGCAGAACTCAGTGTCCTACCTCCTACTGTCCGCGAAGTAAATTACAGTGGATTAGAAAAGAAACAGAAAGTGCTACACATACACTAAAAGGAAACACGGATGGATGTTTATAACCAAGCCAGTTTGTCCGGGACTCAGGTGCGGACGACAGGGGGGCCACACCTGAACCTGAGCCGTTCGGGGGGGACCTACAAACTCAGAACCGAAAGTAAGCACAGAGAGTAGTCTGAACATACAAATTCCTAACTCAGAGCGGGTGGTGGCTGCAGTCCGTCCCAAGCTGGACCGTCTGGGACAAAGGTCAGTCTTGACCTTAAGTGACCCTGTCATTGTCTTTTTGCATCTCAGATAACATACCTTTGAAATGTCCCAATGCTCTCCCTTCCAGACCCCGCAGGGCTCACCCACGCTCCAGGGCAGAGGCCACAGGGACCCCCATCTCGGTCCTTCCAGATACCATCCCTATGGGCCGTAAATGCTAACCGTCCTGCGCCCTTCGGCATGAAAGAGGTCCGCGTCTCTGTGTCTTGTTCGTTATCCAATCCCAGAGGCTTCCCTGCTTTGCTTTCTCCCAACCCCTGAACTTCCACGCCTGGATTTCATGTAGCCCCCCCGCCCACGTCTCCTCCTTTAATGCTAATGTACAAAATGTGCCGCGAAGCTGCCACTCTCCCGAGCCTTTTCTCAGTCCATTGACACTCTGCTTCCCTGCCACTGCCGTCAGTTTGGCTCCAGTCAGCTCAGGAAAATTTCTCTCCAATTTGGACATTTCTTACGTCAACGCAGGGGTCCTTGGGAAATGGGGCTCCCAGGGCTAAAACCAGATCGTCCCGGGTGCACTGGGCGAAGGCGTTCGCTTTGAACTTGAGGCCGGCACAGACTTCTTACAGAAGACACAAAAAGCAAACACACCAAGAGAAAGTTTGATGAATTTACTGCATCAAAAGTGAAGACCTGGGCATGTGATGTCCAGCACAGCGACTACAGTTAATGGTACAGTCTGGTATCTTTGAAAGTTTCATAAAAGTTCTCATCACAAGAAGAACAACTGGTGACTATTTGTGGTGGTCGTTTTGCAGTGTATACATCTCTCAAATCATCACACGGTACACCTGAAAGTAACAGAGCGTTACATGCCCATTATATATATATTTTTAATTTCTACTCAGCCAAAGACACTGTAAACCAAGTGAAAAGACAAGCCACAGAGAGACCGAAAATATCAGCAGCAAACAGAGAATGGGAGTCTGGGATACATAAGAGCTCTTGCAAACCAATTAGAGAAAGACTCGCCACCCCACAGGAAGATGGGCAAAAAAAAAGAGAGAGGCAAAGTCACTGGGAGTGAAACCCAAATGGTCAATTACCATCAGAAAAGCCCTCTGGAGCAACCAAGGGAATGCAAATGCACCCAGGGAAGTTCCACTTCTCCTTTGCAGGATCTGTGGCCACACTTAAGAATCTGAACTCGTCAGGGCACCGGAGAAGGGGGCACCTCAGACACTGCCGGCGGAAGCGAGTTAGCGACATCCAGTGAAACTCACGCGGGGCTCCTTCTGTGCCCCGGAGCCCCAGGCCAGGGCACGAGCCCACCAGCACCGGCAGGTACAGACACATCAGTGCGTGTGGGGTGCTCACCCCGCCCGCCCCCAGTGGAGCAGGACCGAGGGTGACCTCCCACGGCCGTCGGCCCCAGAAAGGCTAAGGTGACACACAGTGGAATATTCTACAGCAATTAGAAAGAACCTATTAACCCAGATACATCTCCAAGACATACTGTTGAATGAAAACAAGACATTTCAGAATAAGACACGCTGTTCTCAGATGCCACCTCTTTAAAGGACTTACAGGAAAGAACCCGGGATGCCCCTGACTGCAACCCGCATGCCCTTGTACGGACTGTCCAGCGGGCAACCCCGAATGGCTACCTCTGGGGAGGGCAGGAGAGGCAGGCGGAGTGGGGGGCCCAGGCGGAGTTAGTCTTGTTGGCACTGTCTGCCCTTCCCACCTGGAGAAGGTGTTCAGGAACCTCTTAGTGTCATTCTCTTTTTTCCCCCAGAGAAACCCGTGGCCTGACTAGAACACGCTCTGCATGCCCCAGGCAGGTATTACGGAGTGCCACCTCGCAGTCAGGCCTGCTCCCAAGCCTGAGGACCCCTCGTTTCCCTTAGGACAAAATTGGAGTGATCCGTTTCATCAGCCAAGTTCACCGGTGGACAGCGGTCCTTACAGTAATGGAACGGCAGATACATGTGGGTGAGGGACAAGTGACAAGAAAAAGGCCCCAGAAAACCCGGGCAGGTGACTCACAGCCTTCTGCCCTGCCTGGGCTTGTCAGCGGAGGAGCCTGAGGCCCAAACGGGGACCCCAGACCCACGGCGGAATGTGTAGGTGAGGCGAGCACAGGCACGGGTGCCACACGGTGCTGGCGATGCCCGGCAGCCCCGGTTTTCTCCTCCAGGGTCTCAGGCCTGGCCCGTGGGGCCTGTGTGCTGGCCTCTGAGCTGGGCCTCAGCTCTCAGCACCCCCACCCCCATCCCCAGGCCACAGCAAAGACAGGCAGTGTGACCCAGCCAGGACCGAGACAGACTAGGGGACGCTAGCCGGAGCTACCAAGGCCGCCTGACTTTGGACACCCGGTTTCCTGAGCTGCCAAATGCTCCCTTTGCTTCCAAAGGTCTAGTCGCTTGCCACAGAAAAAGCCTGCTAAGCCCAGACAGTCGTCATTAGGATTTCAGAAGAACTGGGTGGCGGCAGCAGACCTGACACGGGTCTTCAGAGTTGCTGCCCTCGGGGCGCCTGGCCCGGCCCCGAGCCGTGAGCCCCGAGCCGAGCCACGGTGGGCATCATTTCTCCAGCTACCCCTCGCGGCCCAAAGCCACAACGTTTAATGAGCATCAGCTGACATGTGTCATGATCTCATCTATCACACCTTCCCCTTCCAAAAAAAAAATTTTTTTTTAAACCTCATCTGGTGCAGAAATACCCCAGCACAAGTTAGAGCTTCCAATCAGAAGTCGAAGTCAGGTAGAACGGCTGGCTAATTTGTTCCTAAATTGAAGCGGCTCTGGCCACAGAAATAGCACACGGTCCCTCTACGGCTGGGAGCCAGGACCCACCCAAAGCAAGCCCCAGGCAGCGGCACAAAAACCAGGGGGCTGAGCTTTTGGGACAGCCGGACACAGCCTCCGGGCGCAGGTGGACGGGGCAGGGGCCCTCGCCAAGGCCGGGCCGTGAGAATGCCCAGAGCTGCGGGCGCACGGCAGGGCTCTACCCTGGGCCCCAGGGCCCTCGCTCCGGACCAGAGTTCGGTATTTGGACTGGGGTCCTGCCTGACGCCACATGGCTGGACCGGAGCTCCAGACTGAGAGGAGCCACGGGCCTCTCCAGACCTGCGCAGCCTCCCTGCTCCGTCCCCCCCCCGCCCCACCAGCCCCTCCTCTAGCGCCCCAGGGGCTTAGACGCAAAGCCTCGGGTGGGGGGGGCCTCCTGGCTTTCAGGTCCCCAAGGCATCAGCAGGTCCTGCTGGGTCAGCCACCTGGACCTCCCGTGCCAGCCACCGCCTCTCCTGCCCCATCAGAGCCTGCCGCCCCAGGACAGACAGAATCCGCGTCCCCCTCACACGCAGCAGGTCAGGCACTTCCAGCTGAAGGCCTGCCCACGGCCGCGCAGGCGAGACGCCCCACGGCTTACCCTGGAGTCCAGCCCGCGCCCACCCACCTCCCCCGTGCTCACGGGCCTGCAGCCTCAGGGCCTGCTCTGCTCCCCGGCGCCCCGGAGCCCGAGTCTGCCTCGGGACCTCTGCCCGTTCTTCCTTCTGCCCAAATGCTCTCGTCCCGTCCTCACCCCACGCAAGTCTGCAGCCAAACACCCATCTTGGCGGAACCTTTCTGCCTCCCTGTCTCATCTCACTGGCCCCCAGGCAGGGTCTTTGCGCCCCAGGAGAAGAAAAGCTCCCTGAGGCCAGGAAGTGGACGTCCAGGCTCCCCGCGGCGTCCCCAGCATGTAGGTCAGAGCCTGCCCCCATTTCGGAGGTTAATAAACGTCCGCCGCCCCGCCACCGGAATGGCCGGCTTTCTCCCTGGCCGAAGTGGGTGAGCTGCGGCTCGGCCGGCCGTCCTTCCCAGCTAGACAGCAACCACAGAACTATTTTAAAAACGCCCAACGACTGACATGAGCCTGTGCAGCAGGACTTGTGCGATGTCCGCAGGCAGGTCACCCACTTGCAGGGGCTCTGAACACGCCGACGAGCTGGTGAAGGTCAGCGTGTGAAACATCCTTTCTCAAAACCCTGAGCCCTGCACACCCAGCTGCGAACTCAGTACGCGGGCACCGCAGGGAGACCTGTGCACCCACTGTGTGCAGCCACTGGGAAGAGAGCTCTGTGCCCTGTACAGGGTGCATGCCCGGGGGTTACTGCCGTACCCCAGAGCCCAGCACAGGGTCTCACACTCAGTGGGGGCGACAGAAGGGCCGCCCATCTCAGTGCCAGGTCACCAGGGGCTCCACTTGTAAGTGGCCCAGAGCTAGCCAGAAACGCCCCACGTCCAGGGCAGTGCTGAGGGTCTGGCACACAGCAGGCTCCCAGGGACACCCGCGCTGGTCCCAACAACCCCAGCGCCCCTCCCTCCTCCACTCTGACTCCAGGTGTCTCGGTTTCCCACCCTCCACATCCTGACCACATCATTCTTTCCCTTTTTCTTTTCTTCCAGGGGGCGGGGAAGGCGCTGCCGTGGTATAGCAGGACGTTCAGGGGCATCCTGGCTTCTCAGAAGGTGGCAATAGTAACTGGGGGGAGTTGTAAAGAAAGGGGGGCAGGCAGAATCACCCCCTGTTGGGAGCCACTGGTCAGAACCACTGACCACCTAAAGCAGAGTTTCCAGGCGGGCCTGACCCCAGAGCCGCCTGGGGCACTGGTGAGAAAGACAGGTTCCAGGAACCCGAGGGGCGGCCGGGCTGAGGCCTCTGGGGGCTGTGCGTGCCGAGTGCCCCCAAGAGATGCTTACCGGGGTCAGTCCAGAAACTGCCTAACTCTCCTGCCCCTCCAGGGTTCAGCCTTGCAGCTCACACCAGGGGCCCCTCTGGCCTCCTCACCAGGCGGCTTCAGCCCCCTCCCACGCCCAGGTCCCTGTCCCTGGGCCAGGTGGGCCTTCAGCGTTGTCCAGCTTCCTCGGCCCCTCTCCTGAGATCCTGTCCCTTTAACTGCGGCTGGCCGCACTCCAGGGCCAGATGTCCACCGGCAGGAGCCCTGGCCACTCCTGCCCCACACAGGTGGAGGCCCGCTTGACCCAGCACGCGTGGAACTCCCCCTGGGTGGCGAGCAGGGCTGACGTGATCCCAAACTGCCGCCCCGCGATTCAAGCGTAAGACTGCCCCCATCGTACAGATGCGGAAACTGAGGCACCGAGACGCGCGGCGCCGTGCGCACGGGTCACGCAGCCAACACCGGAGGGCTCCAGGCCCCGGGTGGCCGACCCCGAGGCTAGTGCTGCGGACCACGGCTCGCACTGCCCTTGTCTGGGGTCGCACGGACAGCCCACGCCAGCAGGCGCCACCTCTGTGCCGGGGGAGCCACCGGCCTCCAAGCCGCCCCTCAGCGGCCAAGGGCAGGGCGAGGGCGCCCCAAGGCGTCGCTTACCTTGCTCAGGGCCTCGGGCGGCAGAGGCGGCGGCGTCCCGGGCCCCGAAGGCGCGCAGCAGAGAGCGCACCGGCGCTGGCCAGCGGGCGCGCCCCCCGCCCCGGCCGCGCATCCCGCGGGTGGGCCGCTCGGGGCTGCGTCCGCGGGGCCGCCCTGCGCCGCAAAGAGCCGGGGGCTGCGGGAGGCGCCGGCGGGGCGGGGGCGCCGGGCCCGGGGCTGCGGGAAGCGCCGCGCGGGCGGGCGCGGGGGCGGGGCGGGGGCGGGGCCGCACGCGAGGCCGGCCCCTCGGCCGGGCGGGGGCGCGGAGGGGCGCCGCCTTGACCTTGATCTTCCCGGCCGGCCCGCGCGCAGCCGGAGATGCGGGGCCTGAGGGCTGGGGACGCTCTGTAACGTTAAAGGGGCCGCGGAGCAGCGGGGACGCGGCGGGTTCATCACGCCGTGAAGAAGCTGCGGAGTTAAGAGACGACGTGGGACCCTGGGCCGGTACCCTGACCGCTCTGAGCCCAGTGCTCCGCGGTGAAAAGCGGGCTCGGGAGGGTGAAAGGAGACGACGGGGGCCCGGCCCCGCCGTCCCCGCGCCAGAGCCGCCAGGGCCGCCTGTGCTAAGGGCCGCACGCACATTCTAACGGACCGGTGTTATGTATTTTTACCGTTTTCAAAAATAAGATAAAACAGAACTATTTTCCGTATTTTGTGGTGCATAATGAGCACTTTTTTTGCCCAAATTTTTGAGGGAAAAATAAGGATGCACATTATACATGGGTAGTACTAATTCCGAATTTGTATGAATGTTTTTGATTCTTTTATTTATGCTTATGCATTAAAAGTGTAACTGTCGAAAGCAATAATGATGCCTCTATGCAAAATAATACCCTGGAATACGATGATCGGTTTGTTCTGAAACATAAATAAATAAATAAATAAATAAATAACTGAATTTAAAAATTAAAATGAAAGATTTTTTTTCCCTGAAAGTGTGGGCCAAAAAACGTGGGTGCGTTTTATCCACGGGGACGCATTATCCACGGCAAAATATGGTAGCTTAATGAGCATTGCGTGTGGGAGCTTTGTGGCCACCACCCAATTCAAGAACTAGGATGGTGCCAGCCACCCCCGCCCCGTGTCCATCCCAACCCTCCCGTGCCTGGGAGCCTCTGGGGGCTCTGGGCCTGGACAGGGCGCGCTGCCCCTGCTGCCTTTGACTTGGGGGCTCGGCCAGCACCAAGGTCATCTGGAGACGCCCGGGGTCCCCCAGACTGACTGGCTGAGTGTGGCAAGCCCAGGCGCTCAGCGGCCCAAAGGCAGAGTGCCCTCCCCGCATCGCTGGGAGCTTTGGGGGAAGCTCTGCTCTGGCCCCAAGTTCAGCAAGTCCACCAGCAGGTCGGTCATCTCGTCCACTGACACACGCGGAAGTGCATGTGGCCAGGAGGAAGGAGCTGTCCACGGCCACATGTAGGCCGGGCGCAGCACTGGCGCTCGGATGCGGCGGGGCACCTCCCCCGCTGCAGCCTCCCTGGGGCACACGCCCCCTGCCTGCAGCGCCTCCTGCCCACCTCTGGTCGTCTTCAAAACTTTCTACCCACAGCACCCACAGTTGTTAACAGCTAACACCAGGTGGCGCTGTGCTGAGAAGGCCTCCTTTGAAACTTCTGACAACCGTTATCCTCAAGTCTCAGGTGAGAAAGTACAAACTCCCAGACAGCAGAGATTTTCGTCCCGTCCATTGCTTTGTCCTGTTTCCTCCTCCTTCGACTCTCGCGGGAGACACTACGATCTCCCCCTCCCCACTTTTTAGAGGAGGAAATCGAGGTTCCGAGAGACGCAGTATCTTGTCCTGGCAAGTGAGGAAGGGGAAGAGTCCGGCTTCGAGCCCCAGCCAGTGTCTCCGGGCCGTTGCTCTCGGCCCGGCCATGGCGCATCCTTGGAGACCCAGCCTCAGTGTTCCCTCTGCTCCAGCCGCTCTCCTCCAGCCTTCCTGCTTCTGCTCCCGGTGCACTTGGCGCCCCCGCGTCCACAGCCGCAGCACTGGGTCCACCCTCTGTTGGCCAGGCCGCGCCCCACAGTGCACGCGTCTGCCCCCCGCGTCGCTGCGCTGGGATTGCAGGGGCAGGCGCTGGTCCCGGCACCGCCTTCCCAGGCCTGGAACTGTGGGAAGCTGTGCCGCGCCCATCGTCCTTCTGACACGGTTTCTGACACGGTTTTTCTGACTAATATGTCGCTTGTAGATGAACAGCACGTTTGTATGAGACTCCTAGGGACTCACTTCGAAAGACGCAGACTCCGACCTCCAGGCACCCCAGCTCCAGGGCATTTGCTGACCTTCAGCCGTGGAGCCAGGATGACTAAACCAGGATGACGCACACGGGACAGTCACTTGCCGTGCGGGAATGGACTGTGCTCATCAGCACGTAGAGAAATGTTCAGCCCCCGCCCTTGACATCCTTGCTCTGTTCCCCTCGCCCTCCTTAGAAAACCTCTGCCTGCACTAAGAGGGGGAGATGGGCTTTGAGACGTGAGTCCCCCATCTTCCAGGTGGCTGGCACCTGAAAATAAACCACTGTCCTTTCCATCGGCGCCTGCCTTGGGGGTACTGGCTTTCGTAGGGGCGGGCGGCCAGACCTGCGCTGGGGCTCAGGCGCGCTCACTGCCGGGGAACACGTTCTGTGGCCTCGGTCCCCCATTGCGGGGAACACGAGTTCCGGTTTCCTCTGGGTGGCTCCCCCCCACCAACTCTGATGTAGCCAAGGCCCCTCCCTAAGGCCAGGGTCGAGCTTAGGACCCAGCGTGGCCAATGGCACAGCCCCTGCTTCTGTTCCCAGGATGGTTTGGGAACGTAGGCCGGGGGTGGGGGGGGGGGGGGCGGTGCTTAACTACTGAAAATCCCAGCACCACACAGGTTCCGCCTTCCAGTAGAGATCCAGTCAGTAATCAATGAACAAAAGTTAAAAAGTTACCCCAAGGGAAGGAGCTTTACTCTGGAGCAAGGAACACATTTTAGGGCTAGGTAGAAATGTCACTGAATTGTTCTCCTTAAAAATGTTTGATTTTATATGAGGTGAATTACACCTCAATAAATTATTTTTAAAAGAAGAGCAATCTCTCTTTAAAAAAAAAAAATCACCGCAGTTACTCAGAGTGGCTGAGATGATGGAAAAGAAGGTGCCCCAAGTGGCTGTGTGTCACATGCACACTCACTGAAGATGGAGTGTGTATGTGACTGTGTGAGTGTGCATGAGTGTGTGAGTGTGTCTATGCGACTGCATGTGACTGTGTGAGTGTGTGTGTGTAGGGGGTCTCGCCTGGCATTCACAAGGGCTACCTGTTTTCCCTTTACAGAGCCAATGACAGGGGTTCTCAATGGCCAAAGCCACGTCGGAAGCAATCCCAGGGCGCTCTCACCTCTCCCTGTGACGCTCCCGCTCCAGGAACCGGCACTCGCCCTCCTGCCCCACCCCCGCCCTACCCCCCGCAGCCCCTGGACCTGGAGCCCAGCACTGTGACCCACCCACCCGGAGGGAACTCCTTTGCGCACGCACAGCAGTCTGTGCCTCTCCCCGTCGCCACCCGATTCACGTCCCCGCTGCTCTCCTCCTCTCTCTGTGCACCAGCCTGTCTCTCTGGGCACCATGAGCTCAAAGCCCACCTGCACTCACGTCTCCCCAGCTGCTGAAGTTTATGAATCGTTCCAAATGGCCCCAAACACTCTGAGTCCAACGGCAACTAAGCACACAGACGGCGATGGCGGCTGTCGCGGGGGCACCTGCGGTGGCTGTGTGCTGGCCCTATGCTGTCTGTCAGGGCCCCTCGTACCCTCCCTTTTCAGCATCTCAGAGAGCTGGACACAGGTTCAAGGTCAGGTGGCACAGAGAACAGGCTCCAAGGCTAGGCTCCTGTGCTGCGACCTTTGCCTCCAGCCGGGGGACACTCCACTGCCCTCTCTTTTGTCCATGTGCTCACTCAGGTTAAAAGCCTAAGCCTGTCTCCGTCCTCTTGGGAAGCTTTGGGATGAGCACAGCGGATCAGCTCTGCTGGCAACATTGGCAAGAAACTCAAAAACCACATCATTTCCAGGAATCTGCGGCTCGTTTGGGCGGGGCGGGGGGGGGGGGGGGGTCCTGACGCCCTCTAGTGGCCACTGGGGAGCGTGCAGCCAAGCTTTGCAGGGTTCCCCAATTCCTGGAGGCACAGGCCAGGGGTGTCCAACCTGAGGCCCACAGGCCGCGTGCAGCCCAGGGTGGCTGTGAATGTGGCCCAACACAAAATTGTAAATTTACTTAAAACACTATGAGTTTTTTTGTGTGTGTGATTATGCATCACAGCATATTTAATGTGTGCCCCAAGACAATCTTCTTCTTCCAGTGCAGCCCAGAGATGCCAGAGTGTTGGACACCCCTGCTTACAGGGGTCTCACACCGAGGGTGAGGCTGGCCAGAGCCTACAGTGGTCGCATGCAGGCACTGGGTCCCTTTGCGACCTCTAAAACTCACCCGGCTTGGCATTCTAGACAACACATGCCCACAGTCTCCTGTATGATAAACACCTCCTTCTCTCTTCCATGTTCCGCTGTATTTTAGTATGAGTTTCAGCTTCCTAAAAACCTCTGCAGGGTTCAGGTATATGCCATGCGTAGGTATGTGCCCAAGAGAAGTGGAAACACGTATCCAGAAAAGGTTGCAACGGAAAAAAGAGTGGGGACGACCCAAATGTCCACCCGCAGGCGACCGGATAAGTCAAACGTGGCCTCTCCGTGCACTGGAATATTGCTGGCTCGCGCGCGCTACGGCACGGCGTGCCCTGACAACACCGCGCTACATGACAGGTGCCAGCCACAGAGCCACATGGTGCATCCACACGAAAGTCCAGAATGGACACTGGAAGTTTGGTCTCTGACTCTCTCTTGCCTGTCCCTCTCCCTCCGCCTCTGTTCCAACCTTCCCCCACCTCCCACCTAGAGCCCGCTCGCCCTTTCCTGCTGCTGATGTAGTCAAGGGGCTCCTTCTCCATGCCCAGACCCCCGAGGAGTCTCCGGGCGGCTGTGGATGGGCGAAATAGCCCAGTGCCCTCTGGGGTTCTCTGCCCCCCGCCTTTGGGGGCTCCTCCTCAGGCTTGCTTCTCCTTCTTTGCACTGACAGGAAGACACCCCAGTCTAGGATTGGGGGAGGCAGCATGGGTGGGGGCACTCTTTTCAGGCTTTTCCAAAACTTTTACTTCAACCCTTTCCACCATGTTCCCTGCAGCCTGGAGTGCCTCCAACAAGTCCCAAGGCTTGCCCCTCTGTCTCCCCAAATGTCGCCTCTCCAGAAAGCCCCCAGCCCCTTGTTTCTGAGCCATTGCCCTGTGCACGCCTCCTTAGAACTGAGCCTGCTATGTCCCTGGCTCAGATGCGCCTGTCACTGCCCTTCCTGACACCTTGATGAGGTTCCTCTGGTCCCCCAGAAGCCAACTGAGGGAGGGACCCAGAAGCAGGGGCCTGGAGGCCAGGGCAGAAAGGGAGAGAAGTACCCCCACCCTAGCCGATGGCCACAGCTCATGCCCTGGAGGCTGAACAAAGAGAGTGAGAGAGTCACTTATCCTATAGACAGGACCCTCCGAAGGGCAGGGGGCTGTTGTCTTAATGACGCCCAGGAGCAGCATTCCTGGGGCTGTCCCAGGCCAACCGGGATGCGTGGCCCCACTGGGTATAAAGGACAGGAAAGGAAAAGGGCTCCCCACTCCCTCCCGTGTCCCACCGGTCAAAGATTCACCCCAGTGGCCTTGCTCTGCGTCATGTGGCGTCTACAGGGACACCGGGGCAGAAGCAAGCAGTGGGAGACTTGAACCCTCGGACCTGCTGGGGAAGGGGGAGATGGTGAGGAGGAGAAAGACAAAAATATCTACAGAAACCAGAGAAACAACAGCAACAACAAAAAACAAGAGCATCTGGGTTGCTTGTGCTTCCCCCAGATGTTTCTGTTTAGAGTCTGGAAGCTCTGCACTCCCATCAGGTTGCCCTCTTGTGGCCATTGCAAGGATTGCAGGCGTGTGTCTCCATTTTTTTCCCCAAAGAAGGAATTTTGGGACCTGCAAACCTGGGACATAAAACTCAGGGGGGCAATACGTTTACTTTTTAAAATTGTTGTATCTCATAATTTTTATTTTAATTCCATGTGTTAGTACAACATATAGCCACGGTTTTTTAAATATACGAAACACTGCATTTTGTTGTGCTTGCTCTGTTTGAATGAAACTGTCCCCGCCAGGGGCCCTTGGGGTGCTCCTTCTGCCATCTGACCAGGTGGTTCTCGGAGCCAGTTCCTGTTCCTTCTCCAGAAAGTGGGAGGGCCTCGCTGTGCAGGGTGACAGGACTGAGTGAAATCGGGATGTCAGATAAGCAAGAAGGATTTTTCCAGAGTAAGTGTGTCCCAAATATCGCACGGGATAAGCGTGGAGATAAGGCCTTCACTCCAAACCCCACAGGACGGCCGTGTGCCCCCCGCCTGGAGGGGAAGCTGGCCCAAAGGGCCCCCACGACTCGGGCGTGCGGTTTGCTTGCAGGGGCCCTGTCGCTGGGGGGCAGCTCTTTATCGGGGTTGTTAGCACCACACTCAGGAGCAGGGCCCAGCCTCCTCCGGGGTGGGGGTGGGGGTGGGGGCGCGGGTCTCAGCCTGGACCCTCAAGTGCCTGCAGCCAGTCCTGAATTAACAATGCCCCCTTTGGCCCAGTGGGCAATGCTGCTTCGGACGAGAGTCCAGTGGGGTGCAGGTAACTCAGGGGGTTGGGTGGGAGTGGACACACCCCACTATTATGGCTCAAATCCTTTGCTGAGGGTGCATCAGGGGACAGTGACATTCTGCTCCACAAGCAGCCAAAATAGCAATGTCCCTGACGCACTCAGCTGTGGGCAGCCCGATTGCCACCCCCCAAAATGGCCCAAAGGCCCCACCCAGAAGCGTATCAGCACCCGTCTGCCACGGGTCATCCCATTTGCTCCCAACCCCCCGCCCCAACATCATCCATTTCATCCTACCCGAACGGGGGCCTGGACATGTTGTCATGTAGGCACTGGGACCCAAGAGCTCCAGGAGAGTCTGAATTCCCCCACTACCCCCTTTACCCTGACAGGTAAGAAGGGCCACTGGTCCCTGGGTGGGGACCTGGGACCTCGGACCCATCCATATCTGTGCACGACTGGGCCGCACGAGACTTCCCTGGTTCTGTCCTCGTCTGCTCTTCCACATCGTGGTTGGGGTTTAGAGGAGGATCTACGTCAATGGCTTTATGTCCCACAATGCCATCTGTGGTTTTGTGTTGAGTGACAGCAGATCTCAGGGAGACATGCGGCGACTCAACCTGGCAGAGCTCGCTGGACAAGGCCCCTCGCTTTCCCCGGACGTCTCCTGGGGCCCCGGGATGCCATGGAGTATCCTGGTGGCCAGAGAGATCATAGCCCACCACCCCCAGAGTCCGGCTCCGTCCTGGGGCAATGAGGCCAAGGGGCGCTAGTATTTCCACCAGGCCAAGAGGTGCCCAAACTGCCAAGCAAGTAGCATCTGTGGCCTGTCACCAAGAGCAGAAGTTGAGACACTTCAGCCCCATTGCGTCTTGGTGTCAGAGTCACCAAGGGAAGAACACAAGTCAAGTGCTGGATGGAGCCACACAGAGGGGAGACAGCAAGACCAGTGTCAGCACAGGCGCCCATCCTCATGGCCAGCAAGTCCCACCCGGAAGCCGACTCAGGGCCACGGGCCCGCACGCCCCTCTGGAGCTGTGACATAAGGACCCATCCCCTGGGCCAGGAGCTGAGGACTGGAAAGAACAAGGAAAACGGATGGTCCCCCAGAACCTCCAGAGGGACAGCGCCCCCTGACACCTTGACTTGGGCCCAGGGAGACCTGGGCCAGACTCATGGCTGCAGAACTGTGAGGTGACAGGTGCATGTTGTTTTAAGCCACCGATTCGTTCCGACAGCGATGGGAAATGAACGCGTGCACCGAGACCGAATGAAGAGGACCGGGCTTCTCCCAATCCTGACGTCCTGGGGACAACGGACCCAGTGGACTGTGCCACTGATTTCTCGTCGTTATCAGTGTACACGCAGGGTTCGGGTCACTATCTCCTGCGTATGACAGTGTAACTGGGGCTCACCCACCACCTTCTAATGGGCTCACAGGGGAAACTGGGCAGTTTGGAACCAACAGGAACATTTGGATTCGGACACATGGGGATCCCTGGATGTGGCCACGCTCCCTCTAGTGGCCGCTGGAGAAACTGCGGCCGAGGGACTGCAAAGCCGAACCGGGCTCTGGCAGGAGCAACGCGCCCCGTGCCCGGCAGAAGGCGTGGGTGAGCCACGCATTAGCCGTATTTCCTGAAGGCTTCGCCTGCACCCAGGACCCTCTGTGCTGCACAGCCCCGGCTTGCATGCCACAGCCGCACTGAACGTGGGGGCCACAGCTTCCGTTTGTGAGAGGACACAGGTGTGCAGGGAGGTCACCTGGCTACACAGCTTGCGAGCTGCACTGAATCCAGGCGCAACGTGCCCACCTGGAGGTGAAGGCACCAGCACGTTCTCAGGTCGCCGCGTTACCTGGGCTCATGCCGGCGCGGCTGCTCGTGCCCTCTGCTTGGAGTGGCTGCCTGTGGTGCCCGAAGACCTCACTCCAGGTCCCCTGAGGAGGACAGTTATGACCCACTAGTGTTGCAGAGGCCAAAGGGCCGAGCAGAGAATGACGGCCCCATGGTCAGCACATACGAAAATGTTGTATTTGCTGCACTGAAGTTGCTTTGACCATATACAGAAGAGCATAGTCAGTCTTTCTCAAATCGGCATTTGCAGATTCAGAAGAGATATCCGGGGGAGGGTTAGAGGACTTCTAAAAACCTGATAAGTAGCAGGAAAGAGTAGAGCTCTCGCCCTGGCTACTCGTATGGACTGGGCTGCGTTTCGGAGCGGCCGCGTGGGTGATGACGTGGGGGGCCTCCTCCAGAGGACAGAGCCCGCTGACACAAATGCAGGAGGAATGACGGATTTTAAAAATTCCCCTCGGATGCCCTAGTAACAGAGGGGCTCAGTGACAGTTATCCACAGCGGCGCCGCCACGAAGGGCGATATTGAGGGGCGCGGCTGTGCCGGCTCAGCCAGGCCCGCGACGCGTGACCGAGCGTTCAAGGCGACTGTCACGGCCACGAGACAGGGCGACCTGCGCCTTAGGGTGCAGTGCCCGCCGGTGAAAGATTGCTGCCTTGTAACCTGGACCTGAATCGATGCTGCTCCTGCGTTAGGTTTCTCTCCGGACGCACGACAGGGTGCGGAGGAAGGGTCTACACTGCGACCGAGAGAAGCCGCCCACCCGGCCCGGAACAGCCGGGGGCCACTCCGACGGCGGGGCCGGCGCCGGGGCTGGGGTGGGGCCAGGGCAGCGGAGCAGGGGGGCAAGGGTGTCCCCCGAGAGGGGACTGGTTGACTACACATTGTACAGCCACCCAGTGGGGCCTCACTCTCTGGGAAGGGAGTGGGAAGTGTTTCACAGGTCGCTGGGGTGACCCAGGGAAAAGGCGAATGGAGAAGAGTGGGGGGCGCTAGTATTTATCTAAGACGGTGGGGGACATACGGAGGGTGTACGTGCCTATATTTTTAGAAGGAAGGAAAACCAAAAATGTTAAAAATATCAGTCTCCTCACAGAAAGGCAAGGGAAGTGGAGAGGCGGGAGCTAAACTTAGAACGGGTCCTGTTTGCGCAGCGGACCCTGGAACCGAGCGGCTGTATTTACATAATTATACAGCGTTCGTTCTCAAAAAGTAGCAGTAGGTCATATTTCAATTTTATAATTGCATACAGGCAATTATTTTCAAGTGAATCCCTAATAATCACAGTGAACAGGAAACCACTAACCCTCCCTGTATATCAAGTGGGCGGGACAGAGCGACCTTCTGTGCTGATCTGACGCCGAAACACGTTTCTGTGGTGTCCATCCCTAGGAACTTACACCAGAGAGAAAAGAAAATCTTGGAAAAAGTCTGAAACTGCTTTCAGTAACCTTAGTTTTCTGGTGGGGCTGTGTTTCCAACCTGAGTGTGCTTGGTGTCCGGGAGCCGTAGAGGGGAAAGGCTTCCAGATGGGGGTCTGGAATCCTTCGTGGGAGGGGTTGGGGGAGGGTACCGACGCAAGGTCCGTGAGGCCAGTAAAAGCCCCAACCATTTGAGCCTGAGCTGAAAGTGTCAGTGGGCATCCAGGGAGCATTTTCTCTTGAAAATATGCACATTTCTGAGCTCTGTGCCCGGACAAGTCCTACAAACGTGGCCCAGACGGTGACCAGAGTGATGGACACCCCAGAGACTGTGGTGGCGCCTTCATTTCCCTCCAGAACGAGCCAGAACTCCTTGGGGAAGTAACCGATTCGAGGTCTGGGGCGAGACATCTTCCAGCTGGTTGTAGAATAATTACATTATCCGAGCTAAGGTCGTGCAAAAACGGCTCGGGTGCCAACAAAACAGGCTAATTTAAGCATCAATAATGAGAACTGCAATGAGTTGAAATACACAAACAATGTTTAAATCAACAAAGTCATAATGATACTAAACATCACTTGATGGGTGACATTTTCTGGAGCCAAGGAAACCAACTCAGTGTTTTGAAAGATGGTATAAGAAAAAAAGAGAGAGACAAAAATCAACAGTTTCCCTGCCTGTCCTGTCGAGGCCGTACCACAAATAACTGGTGAGGAAAATCTCCCTTTATGAAGTATTTCTGCTCCACATAATGTTGTAAACAAAGAAGACATGATGGAATTAGAATGTTACTGTGTTGCAATGAAATAACAGGTGTGGGCAACAGCTACAAAGGTGCCAAACATAATAGACAGACGTTAGGTGCCCCTGATGCATGTGGACCGCCTCTCCCACGAGACACTCTTGTCCCCTACCTGATCCCCTAAAACGAGTCAAACCTGAACCTAACCCAGCCTCTAAGTCTAGATTCAGTTTACAGGAAATACAGAAGCACAGAGGACAGACAGACGCATGCAAAGCCCAAACACGGATGGTGTCAGCAAAACCTGGGTTGCAGGAAAGTTTCTGGACAAAGAACCTGATTTTGTTAACAGATAGTTTGCAAGAGGTTATAGGGGGCAGATGGTGAGACTGAAGAGACAGCCAGTTGCAACAGAAGCATCTTATTTGGGTTCTGATGGGAAGAAAAAATGGTTGGGGCCACTGGAGGCATGAGACCATCAACCTGCAGAATCGGGCCCCCCCACCACCAAAGGTGCCCACATCCTAACCCACCCTAATCCAAGGGGTCTGCGAGGGTACAACAAAGGAGACCGAAACCAGAATAGGGGGGTTCTCCTGGGTTATCGGGTGGGCCCCTGGCCTCGCAGTGGCCCTTCAAAGTCGAAGCAGGGGACGGAAGAGGAGGCAGAGCCGGGGGGTGAGACCCGAGAAGGGTTATGCTGCCCAGCACCAACTTGGAGACGGAGAGGGGCCTCACGAACCAAGGAATGCGGGTGCCTGTAGAGGCTGGAACAGACAACTAAATGCGTTCTCCCTCGGGCCCCAGCCTTCAGTGGAAAGGCGGCCTGGTTGACTCTGGTTCCGCCCCGGGAGAGCCTGTTGCAGAATTCTGACCCTCAGATGCAGAAGGTAATAGGAGGGGGGACCCAAAAACCCCAGAATTTACTTATAAACACTTGTGTATTCATTCTCCCATGTTGAAACTTCAGTCCCCTTCACTGTACTCTCCATTTGATGCGATGCACCTGGAGAGGCGTTTGCTCCACTGCTCAAAACAGTGTTTGAATGTGTCGATGTCGATACCTTTCAGTGCTTCTGTTGCTCCGTTAGTTCGTTTGTCTCACCTCTTCCACATGGGCAGGATGTTTCCCTTTGAGGACTTTTTCATCTGGGGAAACAAAACAAGTCACCCAACATGAGACCGGGTGAATAGGGAGGGTGGGGCACGGGGGTCCTGCCGTTTTTTATCAAAAACTGCCGAACACTCAGCATGGAGTGGGCAGGTGCTCATAAATCACCCATCATGAAATGGGCAAAAGAGTTGAAAGGGTCTTCAAAAAAATGTTCACTGAAGCCACACGCAGCCTCTCACAACATCATCAGCTGGTGCACTGACAGCGATGGGTTCCCAGATCACTCCCCCAGCAGGGAAGCCTGTGCCGAAAGGGGCCCTCCCTCCAGAGATAATTCTGGCTTTTGGGTGGGTCCCCCCCTCGTATAGCCTCAGCAGAAACATATCTCTTTGGCACTGGGTGTTTTTAAAGCCTACCTGGCTCACTGGAAAGAGCATCCAAGGCAGGGAATTACCCAAATAGTAGAAGAAAAGAGGGAAAAAATGGTGATAACGAAGTTTTGTTCTCAGACAATTCAGTCCTGGGAAGCAGTCGCACTGCCCTCTGGTGGACATTGAAGAGATTGCAGCCCCACTTCCCAGCTTCCTGGTGGACCTCACCTGGGGCCCAAGGAACATCTGCAGACGTTCTTTGCAGAACCTCTCGATTAGAGTGTCAATTCACAATGGAAACACTTTCATAACCTAAGCTTTAGATTTGTAAACGAGTGCACTCCAAACGGGGGTCCCCAGACTGTCCCGGCTGGAGAGCTGAGCTTCTTTAGGGTGCAGTGTGCACAGCTGGGACACGTGTGCTCCGGTGGCTGCTCCAGTTTCCCAGGTGGTGACCAGGGGGTCCGGGTCGCCCTCTTCCACAGTCTCTCCTCTTCCCTCCGATAGCCACGGCAGCTGGGCTGCCTGTGAGGTCTGGAGGGGCAGAGTGGGACCACACCGGCAAGACCCTAACAATCGGCCTTCCAGAAACGAAAAGTGCGTGCACATGTGGACACGCATACGTTTGTGTTCATTATAAATTCCACTGACATTAGAGTGTTCATAATACTCTAAACTCCGCACAACTGGGACTTCAGTGTGGCTTGTATTTCTTTCTTTTTGAAGATTTTATTTATTTTATTTTTAGAGAGAGGGGAAGGGAGGGAGAAAGAGAGGGAAAGGAACATCAATGAGTGGTTGCCTCTCGCGCGCCCCCTACTGGGGACCTGGTCCGCAATGGAGCCATGTGCACTGACTGGGGAATCGAACCTGTGACCTTTTGGTTCGCAGGCCGACGCACAATTCACTGAGCTACACCAGCCAAGGCAAGTGTGGCTTGTATTTCTTGCAAAACCCGTTGTCAGCTTTTAAAATCATACTACCAACAAGAGAAACGTTAGCAGGCCGTGAATGAATGCTCGATCGGGGTCTGACTCAGCCGAGAATCTGGCTCACGTCACTGACGAGCAAGAACGGTTCTGACCTGAACGATGGTTGCTATTTTTATTTATTTTAACTAGTGCCTCAAAGGAGAACTAACAAAGACATGTGTCAACACTTCACTCACTCGAGGACGACGTAACTGCCTTGCTGAATTAGGTAATTGTTTTCAAACCCTGAAAGAATATTCCCCCAGTGTTTTTGTGCCATTCTCAATGAAACAGCTACAAACATGACACACATTGAAGGTTAATTTGCATTATTAATACTTTCCCGTCACTTCCTGGACAATCGACACAACATCACAGCAAGGCCTGACGCCCCATCACAGATGGTGTCGAACCTCGTACAGAACGTCTTCCTCACAAACACAATAGACACAGTAACCCTGAACCGTAGCTCGATATTTAGGAAGTGATGACTTTTACGTAGTCAGTTGCTTTTTTAATATATAACTTATTTCATTAGAAGTTTGAACTTTTTCATTTTTAATAATGTGAACAAGCACCTTAGAAATTCCTGAAAAGTGTGCCCACCAGCTCAAAGTGTCGTGAGAGGCAGCCCCAGAGGAAGCAGCCCAGTGGTTGGACTTCAGCACCGTTTCTCTCTCTGTTTTATGGTTTCTTGAGGTATAATTGACAAATAACATTGTAAGACACTTAAAGAGTACATGGTAATGATTTGATATACGTACGCATTGCGAAAGGATTCCTCCGGTCTAGTTACTTAATATCTATCACCTCCAGCTCTTAAAAAGAGAGATTATCATAGTAAACCTCAGGAAAGAAGTGTGCTTGGTCACATTGTTTCTTTTTGCTTTGGGGCCCTACCAATCACCAAATGCTTGATACTGCCCTCTAGTGGCCGCCAGGAATACGAGCTGGAGCCTCTAACTCTTCCGCTCAAAGGCAACAGTGACCCAGCCAACACTCGCCGCAGGGGGCTACGGGGGCAGCGCGGAGGGCGCGGAGCAAGTACCAGTTGCTTTTGAAGCCCCGTGTTTTATCTTAAAATTGCAAGTGGTTTTTCAGTCTACTCCAAACTGCGTGCGTTTGCTTAAAAACAAAAATCATAGCTCCCCTCAAAGCTGCCTGCGACGGTGATGGTCCAGGAAGACACACGGTGCTTTTTCTGGAGCCTCCTGAACCCGCTTTGGCAGGGGCACGTGTCCCTGGGTCCCGAGGCTGTGATTTGAGAGCACGGGCCCTGCGCCTGCTCCCTGGCCGCGCCCTCCTGAGTCCACCGTGTGTCCCTGGCCTTGTCCTACCTCCTCTGTTTCTAGTCCCCACCTATTTTCTTTTCTGTCCTTCTCTTTGTTATCCTCACCTGAGGACATTTTTTCATTGCTTTTGGACAGAGAGGAAGGGAGAGAGAGATATCGATGTGCGAGAGAAACATTGATTGGTTGCCTTCTCGTATGTACCCCGACCAGGAATCGAACTGGCAACCTTTCAGCTATGGGATGGTGCTCCAACCTACTGCGCCACACCAGCCAGGGGTAGTCCCTGCCTCTTTTCAATTGTCATGTGCTGAGCTTCATAATAATCCCAGCGTTGATTTGCTGAGTACTTATATAAGACACTCAACTAATTTATCCTCACCTTTGAGATAGGCACGATTTTATTCTCTGTAAAGAGAGGAAAATGGGGCACAGAGATGTCATGTGACAGCCCAAGGCCACACAGTAGTAAAAGAGAGACTAGAATGCCAAGGAATCTGAGACAAAGGCCTGCCTCTTAACCACCGAAACATTGTGTCACTCCTAATGAGTCCATGGAGGCCGCCGTCAACCCCTTCCTAACAAAGAATGTGTCAGCATTATTCCCAAGGACCCCAAAATGATAACCGCAATGTCCATGGACTCCAGAATGGATACATTTTGGATTATTCATGCGATGGAATATTACACACCAGTGAAAAATAAGGTATTACCACTACAGGCGGTAATGTGGATGGACCTCACAGATATCAGGTTAAGTGGAAGAAGCCAGAGACAGAAATGTACCTATAGTATAGTTCTTCTTAAAAAATTTCAAAACGGTTAATACAGTTTAGAACAGTGGGTACCTTTGGGGTTGGGGGAGCACAGAGGAACAGGTGAGCCCCGAGGGAGCCCGCGTGGCCCCGGGTACGTTCTGCATGCTGGTCAGGGGGGCGGCGGCAGTGTGTAGGCGTGGGAAGATTCGCCGAGCTGTGCTGAGACTTCTGCTCAATATTGCATGGCTCTGTGGGGGGCCGAATGGCCCAGAAGAGGGCCACACCCCAATCCCTGGAACCCGCGAGGGTGTTCCATGAGGTGGGCAAAAGGGACTTTGCAGATGTGGATTAGGCTACAGACCTTAAAATGGGGGGGTTCTCTTGGATTACCGGGGTGAGCCCGATGGACTCCCCCAAGCCCTGCAAAGCGGAGATGTGGAGTAAGATGCGGCCGAAGTCAGGAGTTCAAACACGTATTCCTGTTCCATCGCTGCCGTAATAGGCTACAGACTCAGCAGCTTCAAGCCACGTCACCCAGTACAGGAAGTACCACTCAGCGACGTCTGTAGGTTCCGGGAGTTTAAGCAAAACAACGCAGAATGAAACCAACCGGACTATAGGCTAAGTGAGTAAACAAGGCTTCAGTTCCTGCAGCATTTCATCAACCTTAGAAGGAAGCGGCATCGAACAAAATGGCGTTATTCGAGGACCAGTTGTAAGTCACAGTTTCTGTAGGTCGGAATTCTGGGTAGGTTCTGGGTCCTCTGCTTGGGGTCTCACAAGGCCAAAACCAAAGCGTCAGCCAGGCATTTCTAGCTGGCAGCTGGGGAGCGGGGTCTTCACTCTCCCCCACAGCCAGGGCTCTCCCTCCCCCGGGCTCTTTCCCCACCTGAACCCAAGGCTGCTGCCCACATAGTCAGCTGGCACTAAGGCGTCTGCTCGGTGGGCCTGGGGCCAGGGGGCGGTCAGTGCCTCAGGCCCGGCGTGGAGGAGGGGCCCTGAGAGCGAGCACCCCTGCACTGGGGGCCGGCCCCACCCACCTGGCTCCCAGCAGAGCCACACACCGGTGCTCATAGCGCTTGATCGAACGCGTCTCACTCATCCCCACACCTGAGCTCTTTCCCAGGTGGGAAAGAAGTGCCACTTAGAGCCCGGTGCTGGGGGCTGGGACCCTCCCTGCAGAGTCACCCACTTGGACTGGGGTCCCGCTTCTGCAGAGGGTCCTATGTGGAGTCGCCACGTTTTGCAAATAAAAATACAGAACAACCCAACTCAGTTAGAATTTCAGAAAAGCAACAAGTACTTATTTTAGTAGAAATATGTTTCAGGTCACATTTGGGGCATACTTGTAGGGAAAAAAATGTGCTATTCATTTGAAATTCCAGTTTTCCTGGGCACCCTGTGTTTTGTGTGACAACCCCCGCTGAGGCCTCTCCCCCTCTGCCACCAGCTGGGACAGTCACCTCCCTCCTCCAGGCCCCTTCCCCTGGGGACACCATCGACTATACAGGAACTACCAGCGCTAGGTGGCAGCCGGCTACCTGTTGGGTCCCTCCCCCACAGTCCTGCTGGGACTGCCCTGGAGGTCTCCAGTGTGGCTGCCCGTGGAATCCCCTGGGGGGCTTAAGGACCTTCTGCCGCCCTGGGGGGCCAGGTTCACTTAATCTGGAGGCCGCCAGAAAAACGTAAAACCTTCCAAGGGGAGTCGATGTCGAGTCAAATTTGAGACCACCCTGCCAAGAGGCTGCTCAGGCTCAGGCCCCCCTGCACGAGCCAGCCGTGGCGGGAGAGGCGAGTGCCTCTCTGTGGTCGGCGGTCCCGGGTAAGCCCGGCCTGGGCCCCAGCCCTGCCCCTGTCGGTTCCGTGCGGCCTTGGGCAAGTAGCCTCCACTCTCGGAGCTTCCGTTTCTTCCTGGGGCCCTCACAAAGCCGCAGCGAATGTCAGTTAAGACAGTGGCTCTCCAAGTGCAGTCCCCTGACCAGCATCACTGGGGGACCATGGGAGAGATGCACATGCCCCGCCGCCCCATCCCCGGGGCTTGAAAATCAGAACCCAGACTGTGGCCACAGTCCGTGAGCCTGGCAGATGCCTAGCTGCCGGCCACCTTAGGCCGGTGATGGCGTCAAAGGAAAGATGGGGAGCTATGGATAAATGCGAAGCGAGTCCCGGGGCTGTCTCCTCTCACCTCCAGGAGCCCCGGCTCCTCCCTCCCTCTGCCCGCTGCGGCCAGAGCCAGGGTTGCTCGATGGGCAAGAATCTGCAGGTGGCCTCTGGGCCCAGGGGTCTCCCCACCACCGGTCTGGGGGTGCTCACCTGGGACCCCTGAGAGATAAAGGCTCCGCCAGGCATCTGCCTCTCCTTCTCTTCAGGCTGATGATTCTGCCGCTGTGCCCAGGGCAGGTCCCCCCACCCCACCCCCGCCCGCCTCTTCGGCGAGCCCCCAGGGCCAGACCCTCTGGCTCCTACCGAGTTCCACTGAATGGCCCCCGAGTCTGGGACTTGGGCACTTTTCAGGGAGGAAGCTGTTAATTCCGCTCCCCATTCTTTCAGCCCTGCAAGCGGCCCACCGCCTGAAATGCGAAGTGGATGCTGGTTATGGGTTACAACAGTATAAATAACAGTTTCTTCCTAGGGCTGTTAAAACAGCCTACTTCTTGGCTGGGGTTGGAATCACAGAGACATGAGGGCTCAGGTCAGGCCAGCGGTGCCCGCTGACTTCTCTGAACCCCCACTTTCTCCCCTCAAATGAGAGTAACAGTGGCTTATTAGGATTATCAGGATAATAAGAGCGTTTGTAAGCGCTTTTCCTCCCAGGCAGCCTGGGTGTGGCGCTTCTTAGAATCACCTGGGGAGATCTTAACATCAGATCGTCAGGCCGCCTGGGGTGGGGGGACGCTCTTCTACTTTTCCCAACACCCCGCGATTGCCAGGTGCAGCCCGGGTTGGGGGCTGTGGCCTGGTGACTGCCCACGGGGTCTCCCTTCCCGTCTGTGGGGAACGTGCCGCCTCTGTTTCCTCGGGGGGCCCCCAGTTCAGGCACACGCACTTTGGCGGACACACCACTGCGGGAGCTTGGGCCTCGGGCCTGGGCCACGTGAACCGCTGAAGTCAACATACGGCAACTTAAAAACCTCATTTTAGGAGTTAAAACCCCAGCAGAGCAGGCGGTGCTGTTAATTGGAAGCAGATGGGCAGCTGGCTCTTCGTTGAGAGCCTTGCGGCACGCCCATCCGTCTCCCGGGCCGGCCCCCGTGTGCAGCCCGGCCGGTGCCGGGGGTGCTGCCGTGGCTCCTGAGGCCCCAGCGGCCTCGGTGCCCCTGTCCTTCTGGAACATCTGCGGTGTGGAGCGTGCCGGCGTGCCCGAGGCCCGGCACGGCCGCCAGCCACCCTCACACCTGGCGAGGTCGCAGATGCGCCCTGCAGGCCCGCTCCCGCTGGCCCGTGAGGAGTGGGCAACTCCAAGGCCCCTCCCGCCCCTGTGTCCCACAACAGCTGGGCCCTGAAGCCGGGGCCCTGAGTGACAGCCCATTGGCACAGCGAGGGCCACGCGCATGGCTCCTCGGTGGTGGAGGAGAGATTTCTGAGGCTGGGTTTGTGGGCTCGGGGTGGGGAGCTCTCTGTGGGTCTCTGCGTGATGGGCTTTGTCCTTCCCACGCGGCCCCGTAAGACAACCTGACTGCCCTTTAGCCCGGACGGCTGGGGAGTGCGGGGGACTCGGCAGCGCCTGGGAACAGGCTCTTCCTGGCCTTCCCTGGGGCGGGGGGCGGTCACCAGCCTCACTACCTGGGGGACTCGGGCTGGAACAGCACGCGGCCTGCGAGTCACCAAAGGCTCCTGCCTCCGCTGCGGGCTCCGCTGCTGCCGTCTTGACATCTGGCTACTTTTTCTTTTTTTAAGATTTTATTTATCTATTTAATTTAAAACAAACAAACAAATTTATTTTTAGACAGCGGGGAAGGGAGTGAGAAAAAGAGGGAAACATCAATGTGTGGTTGCCTCTCATGCGCCCCCTACTGGAGACCTGGCTGGCGACCCAGGCACGTGCCCTGACTAGGGAATCGAACCGGTGACCCTTTGGTTCGCAGGTTGGTGCTTAATGCACTGAGCCACACCAGCCGGGGTGACAGCTGACTACTTTTGAGCAAGGGGCCCCACATTCTTCTGTTGCACTGGGCCCCCCAAATTCTGTGGCTGCCCTGACCTAAAAAGGGGAGGTCATGTGACAGCGGCCTGTTAGAGCTATGTAAGGTCACTGAGAGTGTGCACCCAGCAGGGCTCCAGCCTCGGCCGCTTGGGTGGAGGCCTAGGGTCCCCGACATCCACCTACCCACCCACCGCCGAGGGTCTCGCAGGAGCTGGGGGCTTTCTTGCCGCAGCTCCCCTCTTCGTTCACCACTGGGGGGCGCCCTCCAGGGGAAGTGGTCCCCTCATTCGCCACTCCCCCAGGTCAGGAGCTGCTTCCCTCGCCTCCCGTCCCGGTGACCAGTGGCGTCGTGAGGAACTCATGAATTTGAACACATTTGATGAGTTCCGATCCACTGCGTGAACTACCCGGCTCCTCTGTCAAAAATAAAATACATGGGCACAGAGCGTATACACGTCACCCACACACGTAAGCCCTGATTGGCTGTTGAATGGCAGGAGAGCATTATTGTTAACATCTTAAGTGGTGCTAACAGTACTGCATGCGACCGCCTTTACTTCTAAGATTTCTCCTTGGTTCTTAGTGCTTTGTACTGGAATATTTATGGGTTAAACGGAAACAAAAAGAAAAAGAAAAAGAACGGCACGGCCCCTGGCACCTCTGGCTTAGGCACAAGGTAGCCTGGTGGCTTCCCCTGTGACCTCAGGGGACGTGGGAACTTGTGACCTCTGAGCACCCAAGGCTCATCTCCCAAGAGACCACAGGCCGTGCGGGCTCTTTAGTATCTCAACACACCTTCGGTTGCAGAACTGTGGGCTGGGTGGGAGGGCCCCAGACTAACGCCCGGTGGGCAGGGGTTCCGGCAGAAGGAGGGAGACAGAGGAGTGGAAGCAGTAGCTCTGCGACCTGAAAGTCCCATCAGGGGGGTGTGAATGGCCTTGTCCCTGCCTCTGGGGGGGCCCTGACCACAGCTGGGCGGCTCTCAGGTGACAACAAGGGTTCCGAGCTCAGGCCCCTTGACAGCTGTGGGACCTTGAGAAAGTTACTTCCTCTCCAAGGACGGGGAAGGGACCTTATGTTTCTCATTCGCTGTTGCACCCCCAGGGCCAGGCACATAGTAGGCGCTCAGTTTGTAATCAGTGATGGTGTCGCCAAACCTTGCTTCTCCACCTGCAAACTCACTCCAGGGTCTGCTTCCACCCGTCTCTGCCACGGTGTAGCAACCATGTCTGTGAGAAGGTCATCACCGGGCCGGCCCCCAGGGGGCAGCAGTGCACAGATGGCTGTTCTTAGAGCCACGCGTCCCTGAGCTAGGGGCAGAGGGGAGGCATTTTCTTGGCTCCGTAGGAAGGGTGTTCAGGGCAAGGCTCCTTTTGGCTTCAGTTTCCAAAAGAAAATGTTGCATGTGAAAGTGGCTTATTTGGCTACCCTCACCTTTATCATTAATGACCGCATTTCCCACTATTATCAGCTGGGCCCCTGTAACAATGTAGCTGGACATTTCACTTGACTCTGTGTGTCTCTACGTGTGTATCTGTACCCCTGACTGTCTCTGCATCGGTACGTGTATCCATCCCCATGTAAAGTAAGCGCGCACGGAGCAGTTAGTTACCGGCCTTCTGCGCGCAGCCTCGGGTCTTGTCTGTGGAAGGACCTCTGAAGTGGCCAGCTAGGCTGTGCCCGTGTTTCAGATGAAACCAGGACACACGCAGGCTGTGAGCAGGAGATCTGGGTGGGTGGCACCCTGGGGAGCCCGCCTGCACTGGCTCCACCAAAGCCAGCAAAGCCAGGGTGCGGGGAGGGACGCGGGGCCAGGCAGGGCGCCCAGGGTGGGGCCCTGGCCGGCTGCTTGCTGAGGCAGTGGAGGGAAGACAGGGTTCGGGGGCAAGGACGTGGCAGGAGGAGGGAGGAAGGAGCTGAGCCCCGCCCTGCAGGTGGGGGCGGGCAGACCCAGGCTCTCTGCCCACAAGCCCACCGACCGACCCTCGGGGGAATGCAGGAAGTTCTACTGTGAAACAAGCCGCCCCACAGCATAATGGCTGAAACCCTCAACCACTTATTTACTGCTCCACCACTTCGGGCTGGGCCCCGGGTGGCCCTGGCCTTGGCTGGCATCAGCTGGCCCAGCTCACCTCTCTGTGTCCAGCAGGCTCACCCGGCCTCCCGTGGCAGAGGCAAGACACGGTGGAAGGTCACAGTGACCCCTGAGACCAAGGTTCAGAGCTAACACCATCTCTCCTGCCCCATTCTATCTGTCACAGCAAATTCCAGGCCAACCCAGAGTCAAAGGTGAGCGGGTCTACCTGTTGACTCTACCTCTTGAAGGAAGAGGCAGTAAAGTCACATTGCAAGGAGGGTGGAGGGTCGAGGACAGGGACAGTTCGTAATCACCGGAGCAGCCTTGAATCTTGACTCCTCCACGGAGCCCTGTGTAAGCCAGCAGCTGAGCCCTACGTCCTCCTGAGGACAAGATGGGATGGTCTGCAAACAGCCAGGCCTTCACTCTCGGTCACGTCCCTGCCCTTTGTCCCTCCTGTCACCTGTCCGCCTCACATTCCAAAGAGCCCAGGCCCCATGGGAGGACCTGGAAGCAAGGACAGGCTGACAGGGGACCCTGCCCCGTGGTGACTAAGCACACACCTGAGCTTTGGAGACCAGCTCCTCGCCTTCCCCTCCGATGTCATCCTAACATGCTCAGAATGAAACCCGAGCTCCTCACCGTGGTCCCGGAAGCCTGTCCCTGACGCCCCCTCCCTCCTGTTCCTGATCAGTCCCAGCTTGTCCCTCCTCCGGGCCCCTGCAGGACCACTCACTCTCCATGGGGGTCTCACGCCTCTGCTGACACACACCCCAGCAGCCCTCCTCCGTTTGGAGATTTTGAATATCACGGGACATGAAACAGGCTCCATGACTAAGACATTGATTTGCGGCCCGTGGTGACAGCACAGACTATTTTAGGCACATGGGAGGCATGGTGACTGAGCTGGAACCTGGAAGGCTCCTTCAGGGGCCTGTGGGGGACGTCTATTGACTCATTTGGGCGCTGATGCCAAGTCAGGTTCAGCCCCGAGTGGGCGTGGAGGGCGGGCTCTAAGATGAGCCAAAGCCCAGGCAAAAGGGGTCTCTGGGTGCTACTGGTTCAGGGGCAGGGTTAGGGGGCGGCGTACAGGAGAGACGCCCACCATCCCAGGCTCTGCACCGTTCCCTGGGGCAGTGCACCCTCAGAGCTAAGGGCGCCATAACGCGTCAGCAGAGCCTCGCTTTGGGAACCACCTCTGCCCTTTCTAGCTGGGTAGGCCTCTCTGTGCCTCAGTTTCTCTGTCTATAAAGTAGGCATGAAGCCACCTCCTCGTAGGGATGATTTGGAAACATAACCCGTACAAGCCGCCCTGCAGCATCATTAGAAGCCGCAGGAGCCACGTAACAAGCAGGGCAACGAGCACCACACGGTGCAGAGCTGGGGCTCCGAGCTGCCCGAGCCGTGGTCCCTCCTGCCGCGTGGCCTTGGCAAACCGCCCACCCTCTCCGAATCTCCATTTCCCAAACTGTGAAACAGCCTGGCGGGAGCCTTCGGTGAGTCTCCGGACAGACGGGTCCTGTGTGGTGCCGCAGAGCCCGAATCACTGTCACTTTGGATTCACAAAATTTAGGCAACCGCCTTCAAAAGACCCCACTTGGGATCCAGCCTGGGAGCATTGCTAAGGTGTCTCTGACCACGATCCGTGAAGAACTGACTAAGGCACGCAGTTCTCTGCCAGCTGTCGGTGGGGAGGGCGGGGTGGAGGCTGGCACCAGACCCCGCAAGGCGTTCCGTGCGTGGCCAAGGCCAGGCCTGGGGGCTTGCCTCCCGCCCCACCCCACATCTCCGAGCCCCACAGAGGCAGAACAGGGTCCCAGGGAGGTGATGCGGCCTCCCGGAGATCACAGAGCTGGGTTTGAGTGGAGCTAGATCACCCTGCCCTGCTGCCTCCTTTAGGGGCTGTCCAGGGACCCCCGAGCATGCTCTGCGGGCCCCAGGGGGCTGGGCGGCAATCCATGAGGCAAGGTTCATGCTTCCCTTTCTTCAGACAGTGCCCAGCGAGTCCGACAGATAAGCAGACCCCCCACCACCCCACCTCCGCCGAGAGAGCCTGGCTCTCGGAGTTTTCTAAACCGAACGGCAAAGAGGTTTCCGCGGTGGGGCGTGGGGCGGGAGGGCGCCGGGCACGGTCATCACCTGGGACTGAAGAAGTCAGAACCAGCCAAAACACCAGGTTGTCGTGTGCATGCTGAGCCAGAAGCAACGGGCTGAACGGATGCTTTGCCATCAGAAGTTCAGAAGGAACGATTAGCAGGTGTTGCAGGCGACATGAGCGAAGGCGGTGCCCACCAGTATGAGACGCGGTGGGGGTGGGGGGGCTGCCTTTATTCCCCTGGGTAAACCCAGCCCTTGACCTGGCCGCACACTGACTCAGCACATTGTTCTACTCTTTGGGTACAGGCACCCAGAAACCCCGGAGAAAGTTCTAGAGGAAATGCTGCTTCCTGACCAGAGGGGGTGCTGTTGCCCCACAAATGAGCTGCTCCAGGCGGCCGGTGGGTGAAAGCCTGCCGTCCAAGGCCCTGCCGACTGCAGCCACGGCGGCTCGGCGCGGGGCCAGGGGCCTGGCTCTCCTCGGCCGTCCTCCTCCCTGCTGGTGCCCACGAGGCCCCACCACACTCCCACAGGCTGGGGGGCGGGGGACACAGCTATCAGAGGGAGGGAGTGCTGATTCCCCCGAGGGGCCACGGCATATCTACAGCATATCACAAGAGCCAAAGCCTGGGCCTTGAGAGCAGCCACGTGTCACAAACGGCTACATTGTGTCGCAACGCAGCAAAGCCTGACCCTGTGCTAAATGCTGTACAAACATTTCCTCTAATCCCCACAATCACCCCAGTGGGGAGATATGCTTGTTCCCACGTAGCAGGGCCTCACAAGGCTCGTCACCAGCCCAAGGTCGCAGGCATCTCCTCAGCGACAGGCCGGGCGTTTGGACCTGGGCCTACGTGGCTCCAGAAACAGGGGCACGCCTTGTTCTGTTGAGGGGAGTTAGTGTGTGACTTGCTGGCCTGGGGACGTGGCACAGGCTGGGTCTGAAACACGGGTCCTGGTGTGCCCTGGCTTCCGGGCTGGGGCTGCAAGAGCCTCGTAGCGTCCGAACTGCCCTGGGCGGGGGGTGTGTAGGAGGGGATCTGGCAGGCAGAGAACGCTTGGAGAAGTTTCCATGAAACAATCAGCTCCGGCCAGATGTTCTGTTTTTCAGCCACGTTTTTTATGACCTGTGTGGGACCCCTTCCTCATCTGGGGGGGAGGGGAGAACGTAAGCGGGGAGCTCAGCTCAGACCACCTGGCGCTCGCTGCAGCACAAGACGGCCGCCAAGGCCAGGGCCCCAGCTTTAGCTGAGCCAGCAAGAAGCACTGTTTGAGTCCATGAGTCAGGCGGGGAAGATAGCAGAGGAAATATGTGTTTTCTTTTCGCATTTACGCACTGAAGAGAGAGGGGGAGATGGAAAACGGACGAGGCGGCCATTAGCCCGACTTCTCCCACGCCTGGGCTGATGGAAAAGCAGACGTCAGTTCAGCATTCACGAGAGCGGGCTTTTTTTCCAACGTGGACGGCTCCGCCAGCTAATCTAGTCCACGTCTTGGGGCCACGCTGAGTTTTTATAAATAAAACCAATGAGGACTCTTTGCAAAAAAAAAAAAAAAAAAATGAATGATGTTAGGCAAAACTTGTTAATTTGATGCCAACTGGAATTAATCGGGCCGAGGTCCTGGGAGGCTTCAGAGGACTCTCCGGACGGGGCTTTTCTAAATGACTTGACATTTGTCCAGTGCTGCTCACTCTGCCCCAAACGGGACTGGTCGTCAGGGGGGCCTTGGCCCATATGTCTGGTCACGAGAAGGTGGCTGAGCTGACAGCTGGGACGTCTGCGGGTCCCGGAGCCCTTGGCAGGCCCTGTGCAGCCCACGTGAAGTGTACACGGGGCACGCCTACTCTGGTCCCTGTCCTCACTTCATCAGCTGCTCCCGATGCCATTCTGTGTTGTGGCTGGAGAGCCACCCAGCACGGGGACAGGGCCACTGTGCGCATGGCCTCCGTCTCTGAGTCTACCGGCAATTTGAAGGTCCTTGCCTCAAGGGAGGGGCTCCTTCTGGGCCTGCTTGGATTCTAAATAAGTAAAGACCCCCCCCCTTCTGGTCCTGTAGAATGTGGCATAGAATGTACGCCCCCCTAATCCAGGGGGTCTCGAATGGAGGTGGGCGATTCTGCCCTCCAGGAAACACTAGGCAACACCTGGAGACATTCCTGATCAGCACAGCTGGGGTGGTGGGGGACTGGCATCGAGCGGGCAGAGGCCAGGGGTGCCGCCAAGTGCCCTACAATGCACAGACAGCCCCACAGCCAAGGACTGTTCCGTCCCAAATACCAACAGGGCGGCCAAGCCCTGCCCTAGTTGACTCAACCCACGCCCTTCCGACAGGCGCGCGCACTCTTCCCAGTGTTTCGCTGCTGTAAACGTGGCTGCAAAACCTGCTTTTGTACCTGGGGCCCTTTGCCCCCCCTGAGTGCAGCCAACGGCGTGTGTCCTGCGGTACCATTTGGGCAAAAAGAAAGAAGATAGAACCACGTGTCTGTTCCTAAGACTCCTCTGGAAGGTGACATGAGAAAGGAGCACTTTCAGGACAGGGAACTAAGGGAAGCAGACGCCTCAGCGTTGGGCCCTCCCCACCCACTGGGCCCCCTTGGGTGCTTCCTGATCCAGGGAGGACGAGAAATGTCGGGGGACCAGACTCTCATGCCTGCCCCTCCAGCCCAAAGGCTGAGGCCGCCTGGCCGGCCCGGCACCCCTTACGGCTTCTGCCTGCCACTCTCTCCTCCCAGCCCTTAGGGGGTCTAAACGTCTCGCCCCTCTGCACACAGGGAGCTCGGCCAGGGCAGGACTTCACTCCCCGGTCACAGCTCTGTGCCCAGAGCCAGTGTCACGCCTGCTCTGTAACAGGAGTTCACAATAGATGGATGGATGGATGGATGGCTGCGTGGGTGGATGGATGGGTTAGTGAATGAGTAAAGGGAGAGCTGGAGACAGACAGGCAGACATCATGCTGGAACTTTGCACCTACACACCCCATGGACTCCTGACAGCACATGTAAGCAGTTTTAATCCATTTCATAAACGAGGAAACTGAGGCCTAAAGGCGGTTTGCCGTGCCCTTCAAATAATCCAACTGGCGAATAATGGAGTCCCCCCCATCACCGGCGCGAAGCCTCTGGCTTCACGTCCAGCTGCCTTTGGAACTTGGTGGGGACTTGCAGGTGAATCTCCCCGCCCCTTCGAGGAGCCCAGTGCTACCTACTGATGTGCCTCACGTCCCGTGAAAGGTGAAGTCATCCATCCGTCCCTAACCACCCCCGAACTGCATGCTCGTTCCCACACAGTGTCCTCGGAGAGGAAGGAGACCCAGGTGTCCCCATGCTGGGAGTCATCATCATTGTCTCTGGAGCTGGACAAAGGCTGAACTACTAAGAATCATTCCATCAGCTGGCGCCAGCCATCATGGTGCCGTGAGCCCATCGTCCGGCGCCCTGGGGCCCCCGTCTTGAGCAGCAGGCGTCAGCAGCACCCGTGGACGGTGGCCCACAGGCACCTAGAAAGGTGAGTGGCCATGGGGTGGCAGTGGCTTTGGGTGGTGTGGATTTTAAAAACTTTCAGATATTGTTGAACCTTTACATCTTAGATATTTCAGAAGACACATGACAAGTATGTGTTTGGACTTTGCTCATTCAACAAAAGGAAAAAAGAGAGAGAGAGAGGAAGAGAGAGAGAGGGAGGGAGGGAGGGAGGGCAGGAGGGGAAGAGAGAGAGAGAGACAGAGAGAGAGAGGGAGGGGGGGAGGGAGGGAGGGGAAGAGAGAGACCAGCCCGAGAGGCAGAGCTAAGCGGTCCCCGGAGGCAGCCCTGGGGAGGGCAGAGAACCGAACGAGCCAGCGGCCCCCACCCTCACCTCTGGCCCCAGTGCAGGGGACCTTTGTTTCATGCTTAGTTTCACGAATCTTGATCACCAAACGCTTGTGCCGACAGCGGTGTTCTCTACAGCTAACGTCTTGGTTTCTCTCTGCCAGGTCACTCGCCCTGGGGAGAGTGTTCCTTACACCCAAGGGAATATTTTTCTATTTCCCAAACTTCAAGAAAGCTGTGTGCATAGGAAAATAGGAATCTTTGAGCCAGGCCAGCTGTAGCTTTTTCATTAAAGTAGAAAAAGAAGCAGCCAGAGAAATGAGGACCAGGCTGGCTGCGGATCTGGCTGAGGGAGGGGGCCGCGTTGGGGTCTCTGAGGGCGCTCACAGCACCTTTTCCCACGTGAGTTTCTTATTCTCAGCCACGCACACCAGCCAGGAATGTGTGCGTCCCTCTGCGGACTCCTGTCGTCCGTTCATTCAGCGTGAATTGCATAGCACGGTGTGTGTGACGGGGCAGCTGTGCTTTCTAGGGCAATGAAGGGAGTTCCCAGGACCATCATGGCTGGTCCTACGAGGGGCAAAACCCCCGGGGGAAACCCCACCCGCGCTCCTTTCCCCTTCTCTTCATTCCAGAAGGTCGAGCCCAGGGGAGGGAAGGAGGGGCCCCCTGACCTTCTCCAGGTCTTCAGGCTCCTCCCGCACAAACAAGCATCGATCCCCTGGGCTCCGTTCTGCCTTCCCCTCAGACCCCTCTGCCCCCAGAAGCCCTCTGCCAATTGCCCTCCGCGCTCCCTCATCCGAGGACGAGGGACGCCTGCTGGCGTGTGC
>PVJD01005104.1:0-121477 GCA_004026545.1 Mormoops blainvillei
TTCTTCTTCTTCTTCTTCTTTTTCTTCTTCTTCTTCTTCTTCTCCACCTCCTCCTCCTTCTTCTTCTCCATCTTCTTTTCTTTCTTTTTTCTTTTCCTCTTCCTTATTCTTAGTCTTAGTCTTTGTCTTATTCTTATTATTCCAGAAAAGCATGTTTGGTGGGTGATGGCAAGATGACAGGATCAAGGCTAAATACTTGTCATTTGTATAAGGATCTACAACTTAGAAAGTGGCATAATTTTATTTTTTTATAAAGACAAGAAGCAAAAAAGTTTAGAATAAAATTTACATAGCTTTGTGAAAATATCTTAAACTGAGTTTTTAAAATGCAAATGTAAGTCAAACTAAAAGTTGAATCATTTTTGTGAATAATCTCCCTTTTTCTTCTCTTTCATCAGAAATAATTTTAAATATTCCCTCACTTTTTTAAAAAGTTAAATATGAGGCCCAATTATGCAGAAGAAGATGAAATTATGTCAGGTGACTGATATTCTAAAATAAATTTGTGCTAAAGGAAAAGTTCTTAAATCTGATTCCAAGTAATTTTAAAACAGTTGTAATTATATTCATAGCTATCAGAACTACTAGTCTTGCCGGGTGAATGTTTCAGCTAAATGTTTCTCTTGATTTCACTTCCAATTTATTTGCTACAGCCATAAAAGAAGAATGATGGAAAATTCTGTTTCCCAAAATAAATAACTAGTGCTTTATTTATTGGTTGTTAAATGGTTTTTCAACTTGAAGAAATGATTCAAAATCTATATATGTGTGCATTTTGTATCACATAAATGCAGATCAGAGTTAGGGAAACTGAGCAATCTAATTTCTTTAGCTTTGGGGTTGATGTATTTGTCCATGGAATTTTTAAAAAATGCTTTAAATAATTTTCAGTGCATTTACTTTCAAATAGATTAAGCAGTATCAACTATCTATCTATTCACTAGTGATAATTTATTACTTCACAGTAGAATTAGATTTTTACTTTCTACAAAGTTTGAAGCCTTTTTATTCATTCTCTAGAATTTTCAAATAACAGCTGACTAAACAGAAAAATGTAATTATAAAGAACTGTGTTACAAACTTGCATGTGATGTGGCTGCTTCTACAATATTCTTAAATGAAATTTAAAAATTTGATAGAAATCTTTATTATTTTAATAAATCACAGGTCAGAGGAAGATTTTTTAATCTTATTCACACAAATTGACATTCCAATTTCTTTATTAATTTGAATTTGTGATTGTTAAATATGATCTTAAAAAGCTTCTTAATTAAACTTTCCCATTTTACACTATTGTATCATCAAAAATCACTGTTTTTAAACATCCACTGTGTGGGAGTATAATATTTCTCTCAGTTTGGAAAATATATGGTAACCATTTTTGAAGATTAGCAAAATGTCTCCTCTTATACATGTAGTATTTTGAAAATATCAATGGAAAAATGTCAAAAAATGTATTTCTCTAATCCATGGTAATGTGGTACTGAGCATAATCCCCACAATCTTTGATTGGGGGAAGGAAAGAGGGGATGGTACAGTGTTTCAGAGACATTGCATAACAATGGCAAGTTAATAGCCATGGCTTCGTGAAGGGAAGAGGGCTGCCACCCAGAGTAAATTGTGTATGTGACTGTGAAAACATTCAGTGGCTCATGATATAGCTGGGGGTGGGAGGGGGCTAATACTCTGCCTGTGGGAGAGGAAAGGGGCAGATGCCCACCCCAGATGCCCATGTATCACTGGGAAATTTTGTCCTGGCTAAAGATGGCAGACAAAAAGGTAAAAAATACTGGGGGTCTGGCAAAAATGGCAATGCTAACAAACCATAGGAAGAGCTGGATATGAGGTCAGACAGGAAGTCTGGGCTGAGCATTTAAATAAGGGAAGTCTGAAAGTCAGAGAGGGCCATGAGGCCTGGAGTGAAAGAGGAAGTCTACTGGAAGGTCTAAAAGAGATGGGGAGAGAGGGGGTCTCCCCGGAGAAGACAGTGGCAGAACTGATGAAGCTGTGGGGACTTGCCTGTCCACCCAAATTCATGAGAGATGCGTGGAGCTGAACTGTGACCAGGAATGCTAAGTTGCAAACTTCTGCTTCTCTGAAACATGCACAGAGGAGCCACTCTCTTGGGACGTGTGCCTCCCTGGGCTCCACTGTGATCCAGTGTAACAAGGCACATATTTTCCTGAACCACTACATGGAGCCTGAGAAGAGTGCACCACAGGTCCTGGAGGAGGGAGTTTCTGTGAGAGGATGGCGACTCTGAAACCCTCAAGTGCACATTCCAGAGAGGATGGAGATCTGTTTGTGTGACTGGATGATACACAGATAAGGAAATAGGGAAATTCAAGGCATGGTTATGGCTTATAGCCTTTTGGGAAGCAAGAGAAGTTTTGGGTCTTGTGGGAGAGCAGAGCTCTGAGCAAGAGTGTTTTCAGCTCCATCCTCCAAGGTTGGAAACTTGTCAATAAAAACCTGTTTCCTTCAACATGAATTGTTGGGTCATATGTAAATATAGCAAGTGGCTGAACCGTGGTTTGCTCTGTAACACCATTTACAATACTGTTTTCTTCTTGGATGAGGTAGGTGGTTGAGGGCAGGGTTTGATGGAAGATGTTTTTCCTGAATATGCTTGTATATCTTTTGAAGTTTAAATTGTGTGAATACATTATTGATTCTAAAATCAAATTAAAATTAAAAAGAAAATGAATGCATTGTCACTGTTTCATTTGTTAGTTATTTTCATGCTCATTCCTTTACATTTTCTATACTATCAAGTTTAAATTAATAAACAAGGACATAACTGAATGTTAACTGGAACATTCTAGGCACATTTCTCTGTTTTTCTGTTTGTATGTGGACATAGAAAACTAAATATTACTTAGTGCTGTGTAAGTTTGATAATAAGTGACTGCTTTTCCTTCTCCCTGAGGAAGACAAATGCTAACACAAATTACAAATGCTTAGACTCAATCATCTTTTTGGAAGAAAATAAACCATCTTTATGTGAGTTCAAATGATAATAACGTCTGAGTCCCTTTATCGCTATATCTAGATTTATTTCCAACATTAACCAAGCTCATTAACTAATTCCTGCTTGTATGTTTTGGGTCCCTTACCATTTGAACTTAGCCTCATTTGCATGTTAGAAGACCCTTCCATCCCTCAGAGCACAGTAATGCCAGATGAAGGTTGAACTGATAAGCATTAGCAAGTTGTCTGCATTTGTTTCATAAATCAGAATCATACAATGATAGGTATCAAATAATGCTTTTTGTAAAGAACACAATAAGCATTAGGGAAAACACATTTTATTAATATTTATTTAATCTTTGCAACATGTCTGTATGACAGCTAAGACAATCTCTTCTTCATGGAAAAGAAAAAGAAAAAAAGTAAAATATAGGAGGAATTTACTAGAGAAAGTGTATGTTTTGCTCTATGTCTCTGGATGATTTTATCAGAGAGATGCGGTCTTCACCAGGAATTCTAGCTGGCAGGGTGCAGTGGGATGGTGCAAAGGTGTGTTAGAGAGAGTGACTGAGGAGCTATCCTGTTATTGATGAGGGCAGTGCATCTCATTTCTCTACACTTAAACAATATGTTTTCCTCTTTTGGCTGCACTCCACATCTTAGTTCTCAGTCTCCAAAGTGCTTTTTAGATTTTTCCTTTCTCTTGATAAATATTGACATTACTTTTTCCTCTGTAGTTGCTGTTTTTTAAGTGTAGTCGGAAAGGACCTGAGGGTCCTTGAGACCCTTTCAAGAAATCTGAGAGGTCAGGACTAGTTGAATAATAATACAAAAATATCATTTACCTTTTTCACTGTGTTGACTCATGGTACACAAGCAATGAATGGTGAATAAAAATTCTGACATGACAGTAGTGTCTCCCAGGATGGCGGTGATCATTGTATTCTTTCCTGCTGTGCACTTACAGGAAAAACAAAACCTAACCATGCTTAGGAAAGTCAGCCCATAATGAAGTGGTAATAATTATTAATTTTATTAAATGTCTACCTTTAATTTTTCTGAGCCTCACAGGTTAGAGGCTGTTTGGGAAAATAGGAAGTATACAAATAGTAGTTCTGCTGCATGCCAAGGTCCAATATTTTTCTCTAGAAAGAGCACTTGTATAATTATTTGAGTTTTAAACTGGTTACTTTTCTCTTAGTTCACTATTTTTATTTGAAAGAACAGCTGACAGGCAATGGTTATTCAGATTCAGGTATTTGGCAGATATTTTCTCAATAGTAAATGAAGTGGACTGTAATTTCAAGGAAAATAATGGGCAATTGGCAACATTTACTGCCAATGATGAGATTTGAGATTTCAAGTGAAAATTATAATTTTTTAAGATTTTATTTATTTATTTTTGAGAGAGGGAAGGGAGCGAGAAAGTGAGGGAGGTAGAGAGGGAGAGAAATATCGATGTGCAAGTAAAACATCAATCAGCTGCCTCTTGTATGTCCCCAACATGGGACCTGGTCCACAACCCGGGCATGTGCCCGCACCAGGAATCAAACCGGCAACCTTTTGGTTTGTTGGACAATGCCCAACTCACTGCCCAGTTAGGGAGAAAATTATAATTTTGAGAATTGTATCCAATGGTATGATCTTGACAGCTTTTCAGCCCATACAGACTTTCTTATGAGACAACTGTAGGTGGTGGTATTAACTATCACACATAATTGCTATTGTATAATAAAATATATAAAAACTTAAAAGATTTGCATAAATAAGTGAACCAATATTTTTCAAATGGTCAATGGATGATATGTGAAATGAATGGATAAAAGTTCTTTTCAGAGTGCAAGATCGATCAGTGGATTTTTGTGTAAAGAGCATAAAAAGCTTATTAATGTGATTTCAGTTTCTACATAACTTCTGAATTCTTGGTGTAGTAACAAAGAAGAATATCCACAGTTATCTAAAAAGCCTATTAGAATACTCCTCCTTTTTCCAGCTATATACCTGTGTGATACTAGGTTGTCTTTGCACATGACAAGTAGACAAGTAACGTAGCATCTTACAATGGTGTGGCTGCAAAAGCAAGTATGAGACTCAGCTTCTCTTCTATTAATTCAGATATTAAACAGTATTCGAAAAAACGAAATAATGCCTCTCTTCTCACTATTTTTGAATGTTATTTTTATCAAATAACATATTTATGTTTACATTTAATAAACATCATTTTCAAATTTTAATTAATGAAATTATATATATTTAGTTTCATCTCTAAAGTGCTGAATATCTATTTATATATATATCTTACATAATCAAAATTTTTGGAGTCCTTAATTTACTTTAAGTATCTTAAGAGATCTTGAAAACAAAACATTTGAGAACCACTAGTCTACAAAAACTTAAATATTAACAAGATTATTCACACTATTTGATGAGAATATCTATCAAGATTATCCTAATAATAACTCAATCACTGAACAGCGATAATGAGCAAAACATCTTCAAAAATCGGTTTGCTTAAATTAATGGAATGACATACCATTGAACCTCTAACAACACGGGAGTTAGCGGTGCTGACCCGACTCTGTCAAAAATCCACTATAGCTTTGATGTCAGCAAAACTTAACCACTAATAGCCTACTGTTAATCAGAAGCCTTATTGATAACATAAATAGCTGATTAACACATATGTTATATAACATATGCATTATATACTGTATTCTTATAATAAAGCAAGTTAGGGAAAAGAAAATGTTATTAATAAAATCACAATGCAATGTTTATAACACTTATTAAAAAAAATCCACATGTAAGTGGACCCACACATTTCAAACCTGTGTTGTTCAAGGGTCAGCTATACTGCTAATTTCTTTCTTTGAAAAGTTAAATAGACAGCAGTGCTCCAAATTAATCCCAGTTAATTAAAAAATAACTTACCTTTCTTTATATCCTGAATGGTTTAACACACTTTGGTGGTGTTATTTACAGTGTTACATTTCGAAGCTTTGCCACTGTTTTTTCTGGAGTGTTAGATAATGAAGTAGCTAATTAGCATGTTTGCATATATTTACATATCATGCTTTAAAACTTTAATCTTCAGTATGTATACTAAAAAAAATGAATGAATTAGCACAATTTACAGTGATTATATTCATGGTCAATACTCTGGTGTAAAAATATTGAAATTCTTTAACTGATGTGACACTTTAAAATTATATACAGATAAATAGTGTAAAACATGTAAATACGCATAAAGATCTCACTATAAGATATAGATAACCTTGTGTGGGGTGAGAATGTGGGTAGCAGGTAAATAAACAATGTGTGGAGAGGTAAGACATTCTTTATCTATCCTGGTTGTATGTTTATACAATGTAGATCTGAACTAGATATAGATGTGTGTGTATATTCTTTGTATTTACACATTTTTACATTAATATTTTATAGTTCACTTAACAATACTTCAACAGTTTTCATGGTGTCCTTGCCATATCTGTAACGTAGTTTAAGTTGTACAATGATTTTAAATTTATAGTACATTTTGTTTTTATTTTTTAAAAATAAATGGGTATTTACTGTTTTTATTAGTGGAAATACAATTAAGGCAAATGTATAAATCATTTCTTAAGTAAAAATCAATGAATAGCTTCAGTAAGGCATTCGGTAGATTTAGGCTTAGTGCGAGTGTGACAAAAGGAGGAGAAAAGAATGTGTTCAGCATGCTTTGATATATGCATACACATAATTATAATATAGTAATAATATAATATAATATTTTATTTAATAGATGATGTGATAGGACTGACTGATATACAGCCAGAGGGATCCATGGAGATATATGTAAAGATACAGTTTGGTTATAGATTCATTTTAAGGAAAAGAATATTCTAGAAATTATTTTTGAGGGGAGCAAAGTTTGTAAGAGCATTTTAAATGTATCATATTATTCCCCAGTCAGTTCTCAAGATATCAGTACAATGGAGAAGAAAAGACTCTTCGAATACTGAATGTACAGTCAGGATGAAAATCAAAATCTTTATTGTGGCATACAAGGCAAATGACTTGTTCCTTTCCAGCCACTCTGACCTCACTCAGAATCACTGTCTCCTCATTTACTACAAACCATCATGGAATGACTTCCTCAGTTCTTTGCATAGGCCATGCTTTTTCCTGTCTCAAAGCATTTACTCAAGCCCAATGCTTCTATCAAAACCTCTGCTCTCCTCTGGTTTTTACTAATTAATGAATGTTTCCAATTGCCCTTGCCCCACCCTCAACCCCAGTGCAGTAGTTACAACCTAAACTATTTTCTTTTACCTTATGCTTTCTTAACTACCTGTGATTTCCTTGCATAGTAAAAAATCACACTTTGTCAGTATATACTGTATTTTCAGATGAAAGTGTGGGTCAGTATCTTTTGCCACTTTGGAGAAATTTTAAACTTTATTCATTGTTATATCTTCAGTATATAAAATCTTTCACATAGATAACTCTCAATATTTGTTAAATGAATTTAAAAAAAATTAGTGTTACCATCTATGCTCAATTTCTTGCTCAATAACCTGAAAGACGCCCAGTTCAGTACCCTGAACAGTTGCCATTATTCTTTCTTTTCCCACATGTTATGTTCTTTCAAATTTTATTTATTCAAATGTAATCTTGTGTCTTTTGAGTTATTAATAAAATTGTTACCTTGTATTTTGTACACCTGTGCTTTTTAAAAGAGAGTTTTATTTAGATATAATTATTATATCATAAAATTTACTCATTTGAAAGGTATAATTCCAGGTTTTTAGTATAGTTACAGAGTTCTACAATTACCATCACAATCTTACTTTAAAACATTTCATCACCTGGAAAGCAAACCCAGTACTTGTTAGCAGACCCTGTCTGTGTCCCTGCATTCATAGGAAGACCACTAACCTACCTTCTGTGCCTATACATTTGTTGGGGACATTTCACATAAGTGGAATAATACAACATGTGGTCTTTTGTGACTGGTTTCTGTCTTTTTAATTCATTTTTTAGTCACTAATACTAATATTTACTCACTCTTACAAAGATACCAATCTGTGATTGATTGAGACTTTTAAAAGAGGGGCATTACCCACAGATAGTTTGAGAAGCACTATTTTAATAACCATGTGCATGTAGTTGCTACACAAATGGCCATTTAGGTAATGACTGGAAGCTTTAAATATGTTCAAATACATGATTAAAAGCAATACACCACTCTTGCACATTTAACGTTCAGATAAGGCTTCAGAAACCTGTGCGAGGTGAAGGCAGAATACGTCTCCTAGGTGGATGCAGTCTGGGAAGGACAGCGGTAACGGAGGCATCTTCTTTAAGACTTTCTCCTCCACCGAAGCTCTAATTACTCAAATGTTTATCACAAATGCAGTCAGGTCACCAAGCACTAAAGTAGTGCAGTTGTGTGTGGGTATGATAAAGACTGCTTTTCTCAAATATGCTTATGTATATGCACTTGTATATAATTTTTTAAGGTTTAATTTCCAGAATATTTGTAGACCAAATCTTTATGCAGCTGGGGCTATACTCAAAGTCTGTGATAATGGCTTCATAAAAGATATGTTTGAGTAAAGTATGAATAGTGATTATGTTCCCCAGAAAATTCAAGAAAGGCTATTTTAGTAGCATAGCAGAGACTTACTTGTGATTAATAGATATTAAAAAAAAAACTTATCTAAACACAAAGACAAAACAATGAAAGTGGTTAATCCATAGAATCCAAAAGTTACTAGGTTTCTATGCAGGGTCATTCTGGTTTGAGATGTTTCTGATTTAATAAAAGAATAAAGGCAGGGGGAAAGTTAGCTCATTATTTCCTATTCTACATTTAATTAAAACTGTGCTTGCTATATGTCAAGGACTGTTCTACCTTAAATATACTAAGTCTTTTAATTCTAAGAACAGTTCCATTTCTGTCAATCCAATTAAAAATGATGTCCCCCACGTGCTGAGAAAATGGACTTTAGAACACACAGATTCTGGTTCCAGAGTTTACATTCCAGTCATCATTCTCTATTTCTCTTTGTTGTTGTTGTTGTTAACTCTAGGTTCTTTACCTTCCTGCCACCCCACCCAACGCAGAGTTCTATATATTTAGTTCACTGGCAAAGAAGGAAAAACTGGCATAACCCAAGCTCTTATCTCTGATTCTAGGACAAAACGCTATCAGGACTTGGGCATTCTCTTTAAGGATATGGACAACAATTAATAGAATTAGTGTTTCTTAGATCCAGCTACTTAGGCTTTAGTCCCCTTCCCATTTTTCTTTTTCTTTTTCTTTTCCAAACTGTAAGATGAGAAGTGATTAAAATTTCAGCTTATTTAAATCTCAAAGATGAGCACTGCCACAGAACAACTCTGTGTCTTGAAAGAATCACAACCCACTCCTATTGCATCCCAGACACTACTAGTGACAGAGCTGTTCGTTAGATTTTTCATCCGCCAAAGGATAACATAGACTTCTACTGGCTTACACACTCCTGAGGTCAGTCATTATAAATGTAGTGTAACACTTATTGGTTCAATTGCTTTTTTATTTTTACTTGATGAGAAAAATTTTAGTAATTGTAGGTATTACAACGTAGTTGTGATTTGGTCGGCACTTGCAGACACCTGCAAGATTATTGCTTTCTCTTTTGGACTTTGTTTCTTTTAAATCACAACATCTACTATGGAAAAACCAGTTTGACATTCCCTTTGATTTTTTTTTCTTTCTTTTCCACTACACAAGCAATGGAAACACAGATGGTACTTATAGAATATTTCCTATGCAGTTCCAATGAAACAAATGCGCTACAAAATGAATCCATCCTAAAAACTGTCCCAACTATAATGAGAGTGCTTCTAGTGGATCCACTGTATAAGCAAACTTCTTCAATTAAACTTATCTTTTTATTTGAAGGTTTCCATCATAACAAAGATTCTGGATAATTTCTGAAATTAACATAAGCATATGATTTTGAGTATTAAAGAACAAATATTACAAGAGTGTCATTACTTCTGCCTAATCAAAATTATTTTTGGGATCATATTATTTATGTACTAAGCCAGGCCTATTAAACTGACATTGACTATTTTTTAATTAAAAACGAAACATAAACCTAGTAAGAATACTAGCAAAATAAAAGTTCTTAGTTTTGCTCTATGAAAATCTTACCCTGATTCCCTCTTTATTTTAGATATGCAACACCATTTTTCCTAGGAATTCAGATGGTCTACTAATACCTTTATATCTGTGCTTCCTAAATACCAATTAAACCTATAAAGGAAAAATAAAGGAAAAAGGCTCAAGTTGATAAATGTGTTCAACTCACAAGAAGACAAAGGAACAATGAATTCTTTCTATGAGAAAAGCTGTCCTTTTCATGAGCTTTGAAGCTTGGATCTCCTGGGCAGATGAAGGAATCAGAAAAACTGCAGCATCGGCTATTTTTATCGACAATTTAAGTTGATCATGCTAGTTAAGTATTCTTAATTTCAGGCTAAACTTCACATAAATAGTTAATTAACTACAAATTAGTAGGGCATGAGGATTTTTTTTCTACCGCTTTGGGATATTTTATTACCAAAGAGTGACCTAAATAAAAGGCTCCATTACTGTTTAGTTTGATGGTTATATATTTTAATTATTTTTCAAGATTTTGCAGTCCTTGGCAATACATGTTTCTAAAATTTACAAGAAAATGACAGGACCTGAAACAGTAGCTTCTATTAGGACAAACAAAATGCATTAATTGCATAAGCTGTATTGGTTTTGGCACGAAAGTAGCACATGTACAGCACATTCATACAAATATAATCAAATTACTTGATCGATATAATAATTGCATAAAATGTCTGGAAAGTATAGGCTAAGGGAGAACACTTTTTATTAGGCTAGGAAAAGGGAATATTTCTTAATAATTTTAAGAAAAAAATAGAACAAAATCCACATTCCATTAAATATTTCATTTTATGATCTACTCTTATCATTAGTTATTTCTTTGTTAGTTCTTAATTATCTATCAGAAATATTTTCCAAAAAACATGAAGCTTTGTCTTTAGTTCAGGTACAAACCCACAGACAATAGTTCCTTCTAAAATATATTCATAAGGTTTGGAAGGACCAAAAAAATTCAGTCCATTATCTATCTATCTATCATCTATCTATCTATCTATCTATCTATCTATCTATCATCTATCAACATTTATTAACAGAAGTTTATGTACCTACGTGGTATCCGGAAAAAGGGGTATATCCTCATTTCCTTGACCAGTGTGCACTTCATCTTCACCCCTCTGCATTCTCAATTGGAAACTAGGTTTTAGACCATAAGTTTACCTCAGAGGTGTTAGAAGCAAAGACCACTGTCACGCTGAGGGGAACTGAGGGTCATGAATGAGGGCAAGAGGTAATGAATATTGTCATAGACAAGGGTTAAATCTGTAATAATAGGAAGGGAAAAACATAAGCATTAAATGGGATAAAATATAAAACATGTGGTATTGTCCTTGATATATGGAAAGCAAAATACAAATATTAAGTTATTATTTTGATCAGTAATTGTGAAATAGGATTAAACTAATTTAATTTTCCCCTTCCTTATTTTTTTAGTTTGCTCAGCTACAACCAAACAAAAAGCATAGCTATTTTTGTTAGTAAATGTTCATCTACTTATTTCTGTATTTAGAGTTCTGTTTTCATGTCAGTTTATCATAGCTAAGACCTTATTCTGGTATTAAGTGTTATATGCATATTTGGGGAAGAACACCACCAAATTCTCTTTACTCAAAAGTATCTGTTATAAGGACAACACAATAACGAGATACTTTTTGTTTATTGCCAAAACAAGAAAGGTTTATTTTGAAAAATCAAGGAACATATACAAGAGAAAAAAGAGAGGAATAAATCCACCATTTTCAAACTGGAAACAAAGCCAAAGTCCATCAGCAGAAGAATAAAGAAATAAATGTGCTATAATCATACAATGCTATCTATTCAGCAGAGAGAATGAATGAAATCTAGGTATATGTAATAGAAATGATGAATTTCACAAAAGTAATGTTGAACAAAGGAAGCCAGCTACCAAATAGTACATGCTGTGTGTTTTCAGCCATAAATTACCCAAACCAACAACACAAGTTTGTTTGTATTGGGCAGAGGTGGTGAATTGGAGGAAGCCATAAGAGGGTCTTTTTGAATGGCAGATATAATCTATATCCTGACTTAAATAATATTTACAAGGGTATGTTAAATAGTTGAAAATTCATTGCTTTCCTTTTTCTTTGTATATTATGATGCAATAGAATTGTTTTAAATTTCCCCATCACTATAAGACTCAAGGTCTCTTAACCACAAATGTGTTTTGCAATTTAGAAATGTTCATATTTTAAAAAGTGAATACAGTACATATATAATTCCAGTGGAGTCCGGGGCACATATAATTATCAACATATTAAATCTCTGCACCAAAAGTATGAATATTCAAACTAGGAGAGATGCACAAAGACTATGACAGATTCATAACATTTCGCTCCAGATTTTTTCCACCAAATAATAATTTCAGGTCTATTACTAGTTTTTACATGCCTTAAACATCTTAAACACTGTTAAGTTACTTTTTAGCAACTAGTATAATAATTATATAGATATTTCCTTTTTTGACAATTAATATAGTTAAATAAGGCTTCATACTTCTTTCATTGAGGTATCTTTGTATCGCTAGAATGAATCCTACTCAGTCGTGGCCATCAATCTTTGAAAATATTTCTGAATTTCAGTTTTTCTTATTTTATGTTGGATTTTTTAATCCTAATGTTCAAAGGTCCTATTTGTTTCTTTCTATGCATATCCCTATGGTAAGTTAATAAGACTCCAAAACATCAGTTCTCTTTTTTATGATACATAATTAATTTCTGGTTTAATTTTCTCTACTTAGTTTCCTACTTTTATTGATTTATATATATATTTACATATTTATGAAACAACTTAAATTAAATATTTTGCCATTTTAAAGTCTTCTATTATTATAACAACTTTTAAAATTATTTTTAATTATAAAATTTTCACTGACTAATGCTTTGTCCTTATTTGAAAAATTGATATTTACCTTTGCTCATTAAATAACTTTATTTTTGTGAAGTTTTGTTTTAATTTGTATTGATTAGAGTACTTGAAAATAAAAATATTGAATATAATGTACTTCATTAGTTTCTGTCATTCAATCTCCATTTTTATATCACATCTATCTCATTAGAGATAGCCGCAAATACATGCCCAATTTGAGAAAATACATTGCTAATGTTCACGTATTAAACCTAGGGGTTCTAATATCAATGTCTTATTTGGGGAAAAAAAACCATAGCAATGTTTACATTACTCCAAAAATTGTTTGGAAATTAAATAGAAATTGATTTATATTTACAAAATCCAATTTTACAAAAAATCACTCTTTTACAAAAAGATTTGAATGTAAGATCTGAAATCATAAAACACTAAGAAGAAAGCATAGAGGTGAGCTCCTTGACTTTGGTTTCGGAAATTATTATTTTTTAATTGACACCAAAAGCAAAGGTAACAAAAGAAAAAATAAACAAGTAGTACTATATCAAACTAAAAATCCTTTGTGCAGCAAAGAAAATCATCAACAAAATATAAAGGCAGCCTACTGGAAGGAAGAAAATACTTGTAAACCATATATCTGACAAGGAGTTAATATCCAAAACACATAAAGAACTCATACAACTCAATAGCAAAAAAATAATAATAAAACAACCATTTTTTAAAAACTATGGGCAAAGGAATTAAATACACTTTTTTCCAAAGAAGACATATAAATGGCCAACAGATACATGAAAAGATCCTTAACATCACCAATTATTACAGCATTGCAAATCAAGCCACAGTAAGTTATCACCTCATGCCTTTTAGAAAAGCTATCCTCAAGTGGATAAGAGGTAAAAAGTATAGAGGTGAATGCGGAGTAAAAGGGATCCCTGAGCACTGTTGATGGAAATGTAAATTGGTGCAAAGACTATGAAACCCAATATGGAGATTTCTCAAAACAAAATTGAATACAGAACTTCCAAAATCCAGCAATCCAACTTCTGGTTGTATAACCAAAGAGAATGTAAACAGGACCTCAAAGACACACCTTCACTCCCATATTCACTTCAGCGTTATTCACAATAGCCATAATGTAAAAGCAACCTAAGAGTCTATCAACAGATGAATGGATATAAAAGGGGACACCAAAAAACATAATACATTTACTAAAAATTGTGTGTTCTTACATGTTTAAACTTCAGTCACCTTCAAAGCACACTCCATTTGATGCAATATATGTTTCAAGATATTTTTTTTCCACTGCTCAAAACAGTTTTTGAACTCATTGATTTTGATGTCTTTTCATGTTTTTGCCATTTTTTGTTTCACCTCTTCTACATTGGCAAAATGTTTCCCTTTGAGAAATTTTTTTCCTATGGACATAAAAAATATTCGCTTGGGGTGAGATGAATAGAGTGGGTGGGGCACAGGGATGATGCTGTTTTTGGTCAAAGTTCTGAACACTCAGCACAGTGTGGGCAGGTGCACTTATAAAGCACCCATCATGAAATGGACAAACACACTGAGAGTCTTCAAAAAAAATTCAGTGAAGCTGAATGCAGCCTCTCACGACAATGCCAGTTGGTACACTGATACCGGTGGGTTCCTAGAACATTCACCTAACAGGGAAGCCTGTACTACAAGGGACCCCCTCCAGAAGATAATTCCATTTTTGAGGGTTCTGTCATATATATGTACAGACACTAAAATATTATTTATTAATGAGAAATAGGGAAATTCTGCCATTTTGGGCAATATGGATGAGCTTTGAGGGTATTATGCCTAGTGGAGTAAACCCAGACAGAAAAAAATAAATACTGTACCTTATCACTTATGTGTAAATCCAAAATGAATAAATAAATGATAGATGATAGATAGATAGATAGATAGAAAGATAGATAGATAGATGATAGATAGGTAGACAGATAAATTTAAAAAATAAAGTAAAAAGTTGAACTTCCAGAAATAAAAAGAAACAAGGGTTTGGGAGTGGAGAAAATAGGGAGAGGTTGGTAAAAGGTTACATTTATTCAGCTTTAAAAAATTTACCTTGTTTTCTACTTACCTTTTAATAATTTTTTATTATATTTAAACATGTTTTGTACTAGTTTTCCATGTTAGTAGTTTTCAAATAATAGAATGCATTAGTTCCAAATGTGTATACTTTCCTCAAAATTTATTTAAAAAATAGTTGAAATAAAAATTTTAAATATATTATAGCAAACTAAGAAATAGGAGGAATACTGCATTATGCTTATTGAATCAGGAAGATATATAAAAAATAAATCTTTATAATTTGTGTTTCTTTATACCCCTCATTCTCTTCAAACCTCAACTGAAATGTTTTTTTATTGAGGTCTTCCCTGACTACTCTTTTTAAATAGGAAGTACTCTTCTTCCCATCTCATTGTTTACACTTTTTAAAAAGAACATTTATCAGTATCTTACAGTCAAAAGACAATTCTCCATAAGTCTGTCCAGTGTGTTTCTTCTGAACATCTTGCCAACAGAGAAACTGACTTTTTGTTCTGCACTATCTTTTCAAAGATGCTTATACAGCAAACGGTCTTGGAAGGTATAGGATATAAGTCCCTCAGGAGCAAAGTCAAACATTCTTACTGCCCCTTACGAAAGAGTCAGATTCTCAAATCGAAGGGTTCTTCTCTGGCAACACAGTACTTTGTATGTGGAGGTGTCACCTGCCTTCTTTACCTATTTCTGTGTGAACTGGAGTCAGGGATCCAGCAAAAGAAAACGGTACTGTGGATACTGCTTTCGCTTTGGGTAATAACATCCCTTAACCTCTGACCTCGGCACCTCATATTTATAGTCAACTTGTGTAAGACGGTGGCAAGCTAGTTTATTAGCTAACAAGTGGAGTAAAACCTCAAATACTTCCCAATTCTCGATAATGGCAGAGTTACATTTTACTTTCTGATTTCTTATATTGTGCCCTGCGTGATATGTAATGTGAACTGCATAAAGGTGTGTTGGACTTTTTGAAGCTCCTCACCATTAACAAGATGGAATACTGGATAAGAAGCCACGACAGTTCACTTCGCAGTGGGATCAGCCAGACAGAATTATTTTTGTGATCATTGGTGACACATCAGAGAGAATCTTGACTATGACTCTGGTCATTCTGAAGAGCATTCAGACAGTGCCATCTTCTTCTTTCAGATAAGAAGAAATCTCTATAACAAACACAATGTTAGGTTGTTTACAATGTTGTTTTAAGCTGAAAAAGCATTTTATTATAGCCTATATTTTGAAGATGATATAAAGACATATTACATAACTGCAAGCTTTTTACCAGAATTTGCTAGTCACATCATGTAGGATATTTAGGTTGTGCCCCCTTCAACAACTTATAAGCATCATATTTCTATTTATTCATTAAGTAACAGCTCATACACAGTTTTCTGTTGAATATTAGAGAACCTGATTTCTTTAGTTAATCTTGTTATTATAAGCTTTCTTATAATTTCCTATATGTATATGATTTTGCTCGGGGTCCCTTTTCACTTCCTTCAGTCCATCCTCTCTTTCACTTATCACAAAGGTGCAGAGAGAGTGCACACACTTGCCGGGTTCTAGCTCCAGATGGAAGGATGTTGGGGGAGGCAGCGTGGTGTTTGAAAATACAGGTGCTGCAGTTTAAATCTACATTCAAATAGTATTTAGGCATATCTTTTATTCCTTATGCAGGAAGCTGCTACAAAGAGTCTATCCCAATCCTATTACAGGAAAATCAGCTTTCTGACTTTCTTCCTTGCAGAATTCTTGCTAATTAGAAGATAATTGCACTTCTATAGATTTCATTCTCTTCATGGGATCTATGGGGTGACAGACCTGTTTTTAAAGTACTTTTCAAAAAAATGAGTCCTGTGAATTTCTATAGAAGAGGGAGTCATCTCCCTTCCCATGTCTTTGTAACGAGCTGTACTTTCTAAGCATACACAATATCCTACGTTTAGTGCAAAAAGTAACTTGGTGTGTAAACTTTTTATTAGAACCTTCCCTATAGCTTAAAAATATTTAAAGATATTTTGTCATCTTTAAATGAAATTTATTTGTGGTGGACAGCTTTTACACTTATAAAGAATAATATCTGTAATTATAATATGCAAAAAATAAGAAATAATCAGAATTAAGTTATATGTTTTTATAAGGTATCAGTTGTGTAAAATATCACTGATGTATATTGTGAAGAGCTTAATAGGTTCTTTATCTTGTTGAATTGGGGCTTTTGCTAGTTAAAGTTGTGTCCACTAGCCTAGAGGGTACTCATTTCTCAAATATCTATAGGAGAAATAAAGCAGAATCTTTTCTCTTCAACTTGAGTAACTATAACTATTCTATGCGAAAAATTCAGAATCTTATTAACAAAAATCATATATAGGAAGACTTATGTATATAATTTTTCTTAAATTGCCACAATGACTTTCTCTAGTGCTTTCCTTTATTAGAGAAAAATGCTACCAGCTATGGTATATGGTAAAATATCCGCCTTTTCTGAAATCACACAGAAGTACATTGGCGGCTCTGTGCCCAGATTTTATTAGTTTACGAGACTAAAATTCCAACTTTGCCTTAAAAAACATAGCATCAGCAAAATACCCTTTGGTTTCCACAAATTTATGTATTTAACTAAACCACCTGGTTTTACAACAGCAAAACATTTCCACATAATTCACAAGCCCCATCAAGGAAGGGCAGATATGTGAAGCCAGGTGCAGGATCCCCACTGTTTCTACCCACGTTATTTACATGTAAGCTTTCACTCCCTCTTCTAAGTATGAAAGGAAAGGATTGCATCCACATCTCAACAGGAGAACGTGGACCCCAGTGATGATCTGATATTTGTTTTATAAAGGCTGAAAGTCTAATAAAGTGCCATATTGATGAAAATATTTAGCCTCTTTGATATCTTTGTTCAATATTTTTACTTCCAGTCTCATAATCCATCAACTTGGAATATGGCAGGTCTCCAAGTAAAAGATTGTTTCAGTAATTCTGCTGGCTGTTTGCAGTTTATAACTATGCTTCCAGATTTTTTAATTGGATTTTTAGATCAGGTTACTTAGGTTATTTGTCATTGCCATAAAACTACTTTGCTTGCTCATGTTTTTGTTCTGTTTATGCTAGAATGGTTAAAATAAAATTAACTGAAACACGTCACTGTCCTTGCTGAAATACAATTCCAAATTAGGCTAAAAAAGTCATGTCCTAATATGTATCCATGTATAAGATATGCCAAATGGAATCACTGATCCTCTAATGTATTTTGTTAACTTTTAATTTTAAAAGGTACAAAAATATTAGAAATAAAATGCTTAACTTAAATTTTCATTTATCTCCCCAAAATGATGAAGTTGTTTATAACTTTTATTAATATTGCTCTTTCAAAAGGCATATTAAAAAAAACATAGCTCTAAAATATTTTCTCATTTCCCTTTATTCCATAAATGTGAATCATTTTCTTTAGAAGGAAATAAGAAATACTGAATTGCAACTTAAAATAAGTCCCACTGCTGAAGATAAGATACTAATGACACTTGAAACTTACCCATCTTGCTTTGTAGGATGAAATGGATGACAATGATAATTAGAGCAGGACAAACCTAGGAAACATTTCTTGAAGAATGAAAACAGGTAGGTCTTCTACAGTTCTGGTTCAATGTGACCTTTTTTTTTCTAAGAAGGAAAGAAAAAGATTATAATCTACAATGTACAAGGTGCTTTAAAATAATTATTTTATGATATTTACTTCAGGTTTCATATATCTTGTAATAATTCCAAATCTGCAACACATTTTCTTCTTTTCTCAATTTAAGCCCAGAGTCCTTCCTTAGAACCACACATTGCATAATTCCAAGTGGTACATTTCTATGCAATTCCTTTCCAATCTAGATAATTTCTTCCCAGGCAGGATATTTGATCAGCATTCACTGGAGGTTGAGCTTATGAAACAAAAAATGTCCATCCAGTTCTTTGAAAAGTTTGATCAGCCATTCTTTACAACAATGGGTAGGGAAAACACTGAGAAGGTTTACTGGCATTTTGAACTGTACTGACTTTTTGGGCTATATTGTTTTACCATTACGTCAATAATACCCACTTAAGAGTCCCTGTGTGACAGATGTGACTGCATATCCTGGGCTCTAAGACAGATGGTTTTCCCATTGAAAGCATCATCCAGGCACCATCCATCATGGTCTCAAACCAGTTATTTAAATGGAACCCTGAGTCACCTTATCACCTATACTGATGCCTCCCCCTTTTTATAGACAAAACCATAAGACACAAAAATAAAGATTAAAGCTTCTCAGAAACTTGAAGGGTAACTACCACTTTACTGATGAAATTCACATGGAAATCTCATATTTCTCTTTAAAACAACTGTCTGTGCTTATGTAGAATAAGGATCTAGAGAAAAATAACCACGTGCTTTGGGCTGGCTTGAAATAGGAAAATATCTCATTCTCTTCCATCCACTGCATACTCCACCACAATTAGACATCTATTCTAACAACAAGTGAGGATAGCTAAAAGATTTTAGTATTTCATAAAACCATCACATCAAAATGTAATTGACTGCTAAAACATAAGGTAATCTGTGCTCTCAGGTCTTATCTAATTTATGCCATTTTTATTGCCACTTTTCTAATGATCTACTATCAAAAAATATATATTCTGAATGATTGAAGGAAATGATTCATTGTGTTCCCATGATGTCTATGGATACACTTTTTAAAATAGCTTTTCCTCATCCTTCTTCTCATTTCATTTTAGTGGGAGAATTTTTTAAGCATGAGTAAATGGAAATTGAATTAACCTGTGGTCTGCTAGGGTCAGTGTGAAACATCATTATACACTAAGTAGCACATATCAAAAAAATGATTAAGCATTTCATAAAAGGAACAGTGTCATAAAGTGGAAGACATAACAAAGTTGGGATTTACTAATTTTCTCCTCTAGCTTTAAATCTAACTAATTTCTGGACAAATACTGGGTATAGTATAAGCTTTAGAAACACATGTCTCCAACAAATCAACTGAGACTAAACCTTTCGAATTTACTAACAGCAGAAACATCAGCAATCTTTTCATTCTTCACGTTTTTGTGAGAAATAAAGAGTAGGTAACTGGAGGAGGGGGAGGGAATCTGAATTATTTTATGGTTGTCATCTACTCTTTCCATTCAAGGAAGCATAATTTTCTCTTGGAAGGAAGCAGATTTTATGCCTCAGGCTGGGCATAAATCAAACAGAAATGCTACAGCATAGACTGTAATTTTATAAACTCTCATGTTGTGGAAAATAGAGTTAAGCTGCAATCTGTGATGCAGTTACCATCCCTCTGAGGAATACCCGAGTGAGAGGCAGGCAGCCCTGAAAGGCTTCGGGTGTTGGGACCCTTTGGCACCTCTGGGGAACGGTGGGGCTCCTTCGGGAAAACGGTTTGGGGGACGTTTTCACTCTGCCTTGTACAATAATAAAATTGTTGCGTATAGGCAGGTTTCAGTGAAGACATGAATATCTTTTGTAACACAAACATATTTTTAAGCTATTTAAGTCATTGCATTTTCTCCCAGACAATATTTATATTAACAGCTCTAAAAATCTTGAGTCCTTTCTTCATGAAAGTTTACATTTAAAAAAACAAAAAGAAAATTTTTATTATAAGCTTCTAGAACAGAATTTTTTTTAATAAAATGGCATATGTATGTAAATTTTGGTAAAGTTTCTGAATATCATAGTTTACAATGATATAAATCTAATACGTCACTGTGAATCAGGTCCAGCAAAACAGTTCAGCTGGGACAAACAGTGAGATATTAAACAGAGATTTTTAGCATTTACCTTGCCTTTTCCATACTCGAAGAATCATCAACTCTTAACTGCCCAGCGGGCTATCAGCTTATAGCATTTACGCTTTGGTCTGTTCTCCGCTGCCTGCCTTCCGGGCATTTCACCAGTCATCAGGCAGCTCCATCACATGCCAGCCGGGGGGAAAAGAAATGAAACTTTCAAATCAGTCAATTTCATTCCTCACTCCTAGTACTTTTTTTTTTTAACAGACCAGTGGAGGATACTTTGAAATCATTGCTTAAACTCAAATATTATATTAACTTCATCTGTCTCTTATCCATATTGTGTCACTTGAAATTACAAATATTATTCACTTTTGACAACTTGAGCACAGAGTGTAGAGTCTTTAAGATAGGTTTTTATGTTTTGTACAAAGTACACTGCAATTTAGGAAAGGTTTGGCAGATTCATGCGTGATTACTCTGTCATAATCTTTGTCAGATATTTTAATTATAAAATTCATACTTATATGTTTATTGTAAGGAACAAAACCACAATAAATAATTCCAAATTCTAAATGTTATAATTTAATATTACCAATAATAATAATAATAATCCATTTATCCCATTATTTATTTATTTGAGGATTTGTTATCAACTTTATGTGTATTACATTATGAGAAATAACTCACACCATACTGATCTTCAAGAAGTACACATTAAAAATATTTATGTAAATAACTACATTACAAAAATTGGTAACAGTATTCATTAAAGTATGGCCATAGATATTTGGGAGACTGGAGCGAAGAAAGCTAATGATTACTTTGGTTTGTTAAATATGGTGGCAATGTTGATTTTCAACATCCTAGACAGACCAAAACCCGTGCATGTGTTATGGCCGGCTCTCCACCACTACTTCATGAATCACGTCTAAAGGCGGTATGCCTTTGTTTTGAGCTCTAACTCTTTCTAATCTCACTAAACTTAATCATTTCTAGTTTTTGATTTAAAGTAGTAGACGTGTGACTGTTCCTTTCACTTGAATACTTAGAGGCTGTTGTAGGGTTATTTATTACCTTAATTTCAATATTGTTGTGTCTCAGGGAATAGGGAGGCCCAAAGAGAGAGAGGGAATGATGGGGAAACAGCCCAAAGGTGGAACAATCAGGACACATACAACATTTAATGATTAAGTTCATTGTCTTACATGGGCAGGGTTTGTGGCACCACCATGCAATTACAATAGTAACATCAAAGGTCATTGATCACAGAGTACCATGTAATAATAATAAAAAGTTTGAAATATTACAAGAATTAGCAAATGTGACACAGAGACACAGAGTGACAAATGCTGTTAGAAAAATGGCAATGATACACTTGCTTGATGCAGGGTTGCCACAAACTTTCAATTTATAAGAAAGTGCCATGTCTACAAAGAACAATAAAGCTTAAGAAAATGAGGTGTGCCTGTCTATATGTATACATACAAATACATTTATATTTATACATGCACAAATAATCATCAATTTGTACAGCTAAGATTTGTGTACTTCATTGTGTATATGTTATGCCTCAAAAAAATTGATACCAGTAATATGTCAATTATATTAATACAATCAATAGGAAAGAGAAAAATCTAAAGAAAAGAGAAAAAGTACTAATTGAAAGTAAAGTACTTATTGCAATACTCACAAAACAGTAACAAAGGCATACTTCTTTTCAACATAATTGTCAGTCTTGAAATCCACAGGTATTTAATGTTGAAAAATGATGCTATATGTATGAAACTTATAATCATAAAAATCACAACAGTCAACTGCTCCCTAGGCAACAGCTTCATTATGACATGTCTCTTTTTAAAATGTCGTGTTTTTTTGGTAACTTTCTTTAGTTTTCATTGTGATTTTGTACTGAGTATTATAAATCACCTAAGTTTCTTTCATTTGGCTGGGGATGGAAGCCAAACCTAAGTCCCAGTTGTACAAGTGTGGAAAGGGAAAAGGATGCTGTTAACTGGTGTTGTTGAGTGGTAGCAGACTAGGGTAATAGGAGTGAAATGACTACCCTGTGTCACCTTATTGGTCAAATAAGGCACCTAGAGCACTTTTATTGGAGCTCTCTAGTTTAATGACTATTTCCAGTCTCATACAACCTTAAGCATGTGAAGGACTCGTTTTTGAATACCAGCCTCAAATACAGTGTGATAGAAAGATAAAATATCTTCTTTCCCAATTTTAACTTGATTTTCTGAACTTCCTCTAGTTTATAGCAGGTATGATTGATCGTATGCAGGCTTCTCAAGATTGTAGACAACTGAGACATTTCACATTGAACTACCCATTCAATTTTTAGGTCTTTAGTTTAATCTTATCCTGGGGAATAGACACGCACGTTTTTATCACCATCATATTATTTTCTGGCCTTTTACTTTGGCTGGTTTTTCCCTATAAACTTAAAACTGCTTCAATTTAATCCCCTCCATTCTCTCATAAAGAACTTGTCCTTTCTGAAACACTAACCCTAATTCTGACATCTATTTTGTATGGTGATTTTTTTTTATTCAGGGAATGATTCTGAGGTGAGTGTAGAATCTCACTTTTTTTTTTTACTAATTATAGTTCTCATGGTGTTGTAAGTAACTATAAGAGTAATGCAAAATATATTGATTTCCATTAACATGTCCTTGTTTGTGGTTACTGGTAGGGTGGGATCTCACAGGACAAATGTCATTGTGATGAGAAGGTCTCTGGGAATGCTATGAGTAGAATGAATACATTTTGTCCTAGTGCTAAAATGCTGGGGTTTATTGGAGTTGTATGAAATATGAACCAGGTAGAAGGTTGCACATTTCGCTACACAATGTAGTCTTGGTGAGTTCTATTCACCTGTAAAAAGTTAAATGAGTATTCTAATAAAACCACAGCAACAAAAATATCAAACAAAACAAAACAATTTAAGTACCTTGACCCTTAAGCTTCTTCTCATTCTCTACATTATACTGGTTTTCTTTGTGAGTTCCTATTACTCTTAAGCTCTTTACATTTCTCATTCCCAAGACTCTGTTCACTTCTTGCTACTCTTCTACTCGTGCCTTTTGTCTCTTGGTAATCTCATTTAGTTCAGGGGTTTATCTAGTACCTACATTCTAATGACTCAAATATATCTTCTTTTCTCCTAAATTTCCTATAAGAATATTCTGATGTCTTCAGGACATACACAATCAGGGTATTTAATAAAAATCACAAAAATAAAATGTGGTGCTAATTTACTTGTCACTGTGCTAGGCATATATTTTATTTAATTACATATTCATAGCAGTGCTATAAATTATTTGTTACTACCTTTTAAAAAAATTTGCAAACAGGAGCAAATCAGGGAACTAAAATGCCTTGGTCATGAAGCTAGTAAGTGGCATATAAAATCATATTAACTCCACAAATAAAGCAGCCTGCACCACATTGTTATGTCAAATTCCAGAAATGTCCCAACAGACCATGTTATTGTCCACTCAGGGTCTATTTCTGATTCTGCGCGTGTTATTTCATTAGTAGTTACCATCCTCCCAAGTGCCAAATCAAAAAAAAAAAAAAAGAGTGATCGTCATTTTAGACTACTTTCTTTCCCTCACTCCTTATATGCAATCAAGAGACATGTTCTGTGATCATAGCTGGTGGTGTACACTGTTCTAAAGTTTCCTCTTCTCTCCATCCTTATTTCCCCAAATCAGGCCATTATCATTTTTAACATAGCGATTGCAATGAATTTGTAACCATTCTTGGCCTCAAACCTGCCTCTATATAGCCACCAAAATGATGTATACAAAATGAGAATCAGACCATGTACTTCCTTTTAAAAATATTTTAACAGATCTCATATTACCTGCACGAGAAAAACCTGACTCCATAATATGACATCTTACATTCACCGTGACATAGCTTTTTACTTTAACTACATTTTTGGCCTCACAATATTTGTTTATGCAATATTTAGCTTTGTACAATGCTAATTATATACAAAATGACACAAAATTCTTCACATTTTACTTTTTATTTCCTTCAATAAATATTAATTATGCATCTACTGTATGGCAAGTGTATGTCAATGCTTGAAACATATCAGCAATTATAACTGATTAAGATCCCTACTTGCATGGCTTCATGGGTATAGTCTTCAAAGACATTGCCTTAAGAGGGTGAAAATCTATTTGGTCTACAATTAAGGATATTTTTGACCTGATAAAGTAGTTTAAGAGTAAACCTTAAGAAGAGTAAACTTTTTAAAAATCACTTAGCTACATCTCAGAAGTATGCCAAAAATGTTTAGGAATAATAATAATAGTAATAACAAACACAAAACCCAATAATATAAAATTCAGGATGTCTGGCATTTGATAAAAAATTACCAGGATACAAAGAATCAGAAATATATAATCCATAGCAAGGAAAACAATATATCAATAGAAACAGACCCAAAAATGATACAGATGCTAGAATTAATAGAAATAAATATTAAAGCCACTATTATAAATATATTCTGTTTCAGCAGGTAGGGGAAAGCAAGATTATGATAAATAATGTTGGAAGATACAAAAAAACTCAGGTGGAACTCCTAGAGATAAAACCAGAAAGGCTGAGAGTAAAAATACTGTCTTCTAGGATTAATAGCAGATTAAACATTACATAAAAAAGATTAGTAAACTGAAAACATACAATAGAAACTACCCAAAATAAAACCAGGGTTAAAAAAAAATAAAAGTAGAGCATCAATGAATTTTACAGCTGTATCAAGTGGACTAACATATGTGTAATTGGAGTCTCTCAGAAAGGAAAAGGAGTCAAGGGGGAAACTTCTGAAGATATGTGCGCCCAAATTTCCCATTTGATGAGCTTTGAAAGAATTCCTTTTTTGTGGAATGTGCTGCAAACCTAGTACCAGATTTGATTTGCTTTTAATTTTTTAAAAAATTATTTTAAATTTAATGTTCCATTGTTTTAAAATTTTATATGAAAATTCCATAATTTCAATGTTAACTCTTTGAAACTGAGTGTCTTCAGAGAAATCTTCCATCCCTGTTTCATCAAACTAGTTTCTTTTATCCCTAAGTACAACATTTTAAAAATGTTTAAATTTATTATTCAATTGTCATGTAAGCAATATATATGTAGGTGTGTGTATGCATGCAGGTGAGTGTGAGTGTATCTTTGGAGGAATAAAGAGATATATTTGTATCTATTCTTATAGATAATACTGTGCTTTTTTCACCTTGGCTTTATACATAACACTTTATCCTGGAGACATCCTGTATTGGTTTATGCACTGAGTCTTCATTTATTTTTATAGATATCAAGCTGCATAATGTGCTATTGTTTATTATACTAGTCTTCTATGGATAGACATTGGGGTGATTTCTGTCTTTAGATATTCTAAACAGTGCTGCTGCAATGAATAGCCTGTACTTTTCGTATCTTTTCATATTTTTTCTGACCACTTATATTACTGTTTCCTTCATTTCACTGTTTTTTAGTTAAAATCACAAGAATGTCAGTTCAATGAAGCTGATGCAGAGAGGACCTCCTATGTATCCAGATTTATATTATATGACTGTTGAAGCTCGCACTATAAATAAAAATTATGTAAGCCTTTACCTCAATATACCTATCAAAACATAACATTATTGATCCCAAATACTACTGACTTATTGGTAATCTTCTCTTCAAATAATTTACCTGCCGGGAAAAGTTCAAGGAGATTATTGAGAAAAACTCAAGGAATTAATGGTTAGGTTGACTATGATTTCCTTTTAGTAAGCTACTATTGCTTCACATATGAAAAAGTTAACTAAGAGGGAGAGAAGGACAAAGGACTTGAGAGAAAGATCAAGAGAAGAAAAATATATTTGTTCATTATACATATAATTTTAAAATATTATGGTATATGATACATATAAATATAATGGAATATTACTCAGCTATAAAAATAAATGAAATCACTATTTTTGACAACATGGCAGACCTAGAAGGTATTATGCTAATAGAAAAAAGTCAGATGAAGACAAATACCATATGATTTCACTTCTTTGTGGAAACTAAAGAAAAAACAAACAACAAAAAATACAGAAATAGATTCATAGATACAGTGAACAGACTGAGGGTTGCTAGGTGGGAGTGGGTTGAGGGGACTGGTGAAAAGGTGAAGAGAGTAACAAGGTACAAAATAGTCACAGGGATGTAAAATATAGCACAGGGAATATAGTTTATATTATTGTAATAACTATGTATGGTGTCAGGTGAGCGCTAGAATTTTCAGGGGGATCACTTCATAAATTATATAATTGTCTAATCACTATGCTATGCACATGAAACAAATATAAAATAAAAGATTAGGGATTTTAAAAATATTTCCTCTGCTGTAAGTAATATTTATAAAGTACTTTATCATATTCAAAATGTTTTCATATATTATTAATTCATTTGATTTATATAAAAATCCTGTAAATCAACCATACTGTGTACTAGTAGTTAAAATACGAACAGTCTGAGCTCAGGGAGACTAAGTATTTTACCAACACAATGGACTAATTTAATGTAGTTCTTAAATACTGACCTGGGAATCTTATTTTATGTTAAGTGAAATAAGCCAATCAGTGAAAGAGAAAAACCATGTGATCTCACTTATAAGAGGAATCTAATGAACAAAATAAACTAACAAACAAAATAGAACCACATTCATAGAAACATGGAACAGACTGACAGTGACCGGAGGGAAGGGGGGAGGGGCATAATGGTGGAAAGACATGGAAGGTACTGGTCAAAGAATATGTATGAATGACCCATGGAAGTGGACAACAGTATGGGAATTATCTGGGGGAGCAGAGTGGGATGGGCAGAGGAGAACAAAGAGGTAAAAATTAGGACAACTGTTAATAGAATAACAATTAAAAATGACTAAAAAAGAAAAACAAAAAGTAAATATTATAATTGAGGGAAATGATTTTATTCTAGAAAAACATTCTTTTTAAATATCTCAATATTTTGGGGGGATAGGTCGATGAGTAATAAGAACTTGCAAACTTATTTTTGTATTATAGTTTAAATCATCTCGTTACATCTTACTTGGGAGGATTAATAAGAGAAAATCAACAGAAATAAAAATCTAAGTTCATGGAGATAATTCTTACTGCTGTGCCTCTGAAGCAAGTCAAAACAAAAATGTAGAAAACGTAAGTATCATTCAAAAATGTTTATTAAATTATTACATACCAACATGTTACAGTATGCATAGATAACAGCAACTACTTGTTTTTCTGTCCCTCTCTGAAGGGAGATGTTTTAAGCAAGGTGCCACAGTTGATAGAAGAGCGAGCTTCAGACTCTTTCTTGTACTTTTAGGCAGGGACACTAAATGGAAGGTAGGGGAAAAGCCAGTATTATAATGATAAGTATAATTGCTTACACTGATTCTTCCAGAATGAAAGGAAAACACGTCAGAAGGACCACACTCTCTGGAGATGACTGACTCAAGTATTCCTTTTATACATTCCTAAAATTTTACTCCTGTGGGCATTTTTTTTTTTTGAGACACAGCTTATTCCAAATTACTTCCCAGTCTTTTCCTACCAGATTCTCCTTTTAATTATTATTTACTTAATTGGAAGATTTTTTTCCCCATGTTCACAAAAATACATAGTATAACTCTTTACCAAAGCAATTCATGATGAGCGTACCTAGTTGTGTCTGGGCTGTGATTTTCTCATCTGAGCTTCTTTCACATTTTGTGTTAAAAGTATGACAGACATTTCACGGTTCTGTGTGCATTTAGACTTGTAAGGTTTGGTTGATCTGGAATAGTTTGTTCTGAGTTCACTGTGTCAGTTCTATTTATACCTACTATTTAAACTTACTTCATGTTCCTCTTCCTGAACAATTGAGTAACTTGCTTGAATTCTTCCTCTGATTAATAAAGCTCATTCAAAAATTAAAATAATAAGAAAGACTATAAATTTTGAATATAAGATATTGATCAAAATAGGAGATAATCAAGGGATATGAAAAATTTCAGCTCCATAAATTAATTGCTCTTATGAACAAAACTGCAAGATATCTATAAAACGAAAACAGTTTTAATATGTGGAATATAGGATTTTGTGTGAGTTTTAAAATATACATGTTAATATTATTTATAATTATTGTTTTAATTTTTAAAACCCTTAAAGTACAACTCAAATAATAATACTAAAATTTTGTGTGCCATTAATTTGCTTTTAAAAATTATGGGTACATGACAGATGAACAAAAGCATGGAATTTTTGAAACTGATAAATTGTATTTCAAGAAATAGATTTGAGGATAACCTTTTTAAAAGTCAACTAAAAAAGACAATTTTATATAGTACTAGAGTCTAACAATCCACACACTTGATTTAAAAAAAAGAGTAACAATTAAAACAGATATGAAGACATTTAAGTTAAAGATAAATGCAGGGAAGAAGATTCTACATTCTGCCTTCATTTCATAATCTCGCTCCATGGATCCCCAAATAAAAACTCCCTTAACCATGCCTACTTTTTCACTGGAATGCTTGGGGAGAGATGGATGAGCCTCTTGTCACCACTCAGTCCCTTCTCTGTTCTCTTCCATGGATAGAAATGGCATATGTATATTGGGAACACTGCCGTCTGACATTTATTAAAAAGTCCCTCCTTAAAGGACCCTTAGTTTGTATCTTAAACCTATCCTTCAGATTGTCTTTCTGGTCTTTCAGCAAGCTTTGCAATGTTTGTTGAAAGTCAAAAGGCATGTTGTATTGGGGGAACAGGAGCTGAGGGAAATAGGCCTTTATTATGACAATTTATGTTGCTAGGACTGGCCGTATTTAATGTTTATTGTAGCTGTAGGCAAAGGCTTAACATTCCTGCAGTGTCCTTGCTTTTTTCTTCCCTCTTAACTTCAGGGCTTCCTTCCCTGGTACTGCTGCTCCGAGAGAGACTGTATTTACAGCTCACTGTTGTTATCCTGGAGTTTCCTTAGTACAAAGGTGGAGGGAAGGGGCATTCTGTGATCTTCCAAGCAAGTCTTTAAGTTGGTCTGTGTATTGGGGCTGTGGTCTTCTACAGTGTTTCAGACTGACCTCCATTGGTGTAACATTTTCTCCCTGCTGCCTACATTGTCTTCAGCTTTTCTAATCTACTTCCTTGAAACCCTGTCCCCCATTGACTCTTCTCGCCACTTTTAGGTAAGATAGGGCTGGAGAGCTGGAGTAGGAAAGAATTCTTTCCCCTTGCTGGATAAGGTTTCTGAATTGTGCTGTGGCAAAGTGGTCCTTTGTTAAGAAGAAGACTAGGACTAATTCACAAAGAGTCCAAGAGAAGTCATTGGTTTTTTTCATTTGTTGAGATGTTCCTTATTGTAAGGATGGGAGTAATGATTTCCAAGTCATTTATAAGTAAGAAACTTGAAACCTCAACATAGTATTTTTAATCAGAAGCATTAAATTTAATGTACTTTAATAGTATAAAAATAGAAGTTGAATTAAGAAATTCATTAGCTTTTATTATTAAGATAATAAAAATGTTATGAAAAACATTTTAATGTTACAGTGATTATTTTATACCACATATTCCTTCTTCGTTTCTTATAATCAATTACTTATTTGAGAAAATGAGGAAATGAATGCATTTATATTTCATCTCACTTTGTCAGATGTGCCCCAATATTTTTGTTGCTTCTGATGTGCCTTTCATTTTGATGGTGGTTTTTTTTCTGTTCCTTTTCTGATTTTTGCCATTGTGCTACTATTCTCCTTCTGCAACTTAAAATTTTTTCTTTGAACCTCTTTCTGGAAATATCATATTGTTGCCAACTTCTTTGATTCTCTGACAAAATAATTATCTACATTTTTCCATGATACCTCTTAGGTAATTCCTCTTGTGAAGTATGTTTTTCATGTGCCTTTGTTCTTTCTGCTCATCTTATTTTGGGAGAAAAAATTGCCAATTTCTAAGCATAGCTTCTCTGAAGTGTGCTAGGTATATAAGAAAACCAGGGTATGGAAAGGGGAGAGAGAGAGCTCCAGTAATCCGCAGTGTTGACTTCAGCTTGATACCTCTTACCAAATCTATCATTTTTTTTTCTTTAACCCAGGGAGAAAGTCTCTTCCAAAGCTTGCAGCATTCAGATGTCAGCATGGCTCACAGCTAAGCGCTTTTGTTCAGTTTCTCTTCATCATGTTCACTGCCCGCCTGGCCTTCTCCTATGACATTTACTCCTGGCAACTTCCTTTGGCTAAGGGGCTAGATTACAGAAAAATAAATGGCTTGACAGCATAATTTAATTTTTCAACTCCACTTCCATTGCTGTTCTCAGTTGTCACTGAGACACTAGAGGGAAAACTTGCACTTCTGCCTTGGCTCACCCAATCTCTGTTCTCTTCATTCTAATCAAAGAACGAATAGAGAGATTCTTTCCTAATTGCCATTCATAATAATAGAGAAAGCTCCTTCTAACCAGGTGTGAGGAGACTGTTAGCACCTTGCAGCTTCCTCTTTTGTTTGGGCAGCATTTCCCAGCGTCTGGCAGAGTATCATTCATAGTTTCTGATTGAAGTTACGGCTTTATTATGTTTTTTGGTTGAGCTGTTTCTTATTGTAAGGATGGGAGCAATGATTGTTATTTTGATGAGTTAGAGAAAGAAAAGTAGATCAGTGGGATAAAAATGTCATATTCTGATCTCAGAAATAATTTTTATTTACCAGTTAAAATAAATAATGCTTCCAAGGAAAACAATAAAACAACAAATACCACTCATTTCCTTTCTTCATTAACTTATAATTATCTGACTAGCTACCAATATGGTTTTGGCTTTGAAGTGAGCTATGAAATGTTTTGGGTAAATTTTGAGGTTAATTAAATGTGTATCTGATTAGAAATAAGCTGCAAGAACCTTTGGTTGGAAGGACTGTCACCTCTGGAAATTATTCTGTGCAGAGCTCTATGAAATCTGAGGATATTAGGTCTCAGAACACAGGAGCTGACCTATCTGTTACCTGAGTATCTTCAAGGGCAAACATGAATATTAGGAAGTTCTCAGTGTCAGTACTTTTCTTGCTTTCCACAATATTATCTTGGAGGCTATTGGAATTTCTTTTGTATTATTACTATGCTTATTTCTATATATATCCTCCTAGAAGCATACATGTTAGCATAAACTAGGACAGAATAAAGAAGTTCCTTTCTGAGATAATTATATGTATAAATTATATTTAAGGGCTAACATATAAAAAGGACCATATTTTTGTTATTAATTTTCTTTATTATAAATTTTGAACAGAATGAAATGAACAAACAGCAAATTTGTTCGAGTATAAATATAAAAATAGCATTATTATTGCAATGGCAAATCACATTATTCCTTGTAAGTACCTTCTTTAAAAGCATGGGTTTATTTCAATTCTTTTGAGGCCCGGTGTGTATATTGCATTTAAGTTGTCTAAACACTCCCAGAGTACGCTTGTGCATATGTAATGAATATTAATGATTCTTCCATATCTACTCTGAGGAAAAGTCAGACAGTTTTTTATGTAATTAGAGTCTTACAATATGTTTATTGCCTTTTGTTATTACCTTGTGTATCTGAAAAAATGTCTAAGTCCATTTTCACTGTTAACTAAATATTGTACAATCACATAGCAATTTTTTAATAAAATTTAAAATGACAAATTCAAACTACTAAAACAGTGAATCAGAATGCAGAAAATTAAGTTCCCTTAAACTTTTGAAAACTCTGGAGCTCCAGTTTTCTGAATTAAAAATAAAATAATTTTGAGAAAATTTTTCTTTGTATCTAAAACTCTTTAAAGTATCAAATGTAGTTATTTTAAAATAATGAAAATGCATTGTGATAAATGTCATATGTATTATAAGTTAAATATTTATATTGAAAATTGAATGCATTGCTTCTACCATGTTAGAATATGCATTAGATTCAAGTAAAAAAAATGACCTTCTATCTACTACTTAGTGAAACAAAATGCCTGAGGAACAGCATAGATAATGGGCAATTTCCTTTAAGCATCATTTTAAAAATCACTGTAAATATATGAGTTTCCAGTGATATATAGTTTTAGTTAAACTTTAGCACTAGGACATCAGGATATCTTGTCACATAGCATTGATGTACTTTATGAAACTGTGTTGTGTCAAAAATATAGAACTACCAGCATGCAACAACTTTGTCAACTAGGGAATTAAATACTTTACAGCATGTTTCTTCTTTGAAATTAAAGAAAGTCTAGCATTTCTTGTTTCTCATTTAAAACCAAGAAAACAGACTTTAAAAATATCATTCCTGGAATACATTAACAATTTTACAGTGTCGGTTGTGCAAGGAAAGAACTCAGGTACTGCATTTATAGAGATCTGTACATAACAATGGTACTCATGTAAAACAAACTTGTCACTATTGGGTAGCAACGCTGAAGAATTAGCTGTCTGATGTTTTTGGTAATAATGCAAATATACTAGAAATATTGTAGGATTCTTATCGTCTATAATGGATCAGCATTCTTCTCAATTGTACAAATACTCTCAGGTGTGTGGTGCTCCTTAAATCGAGATATGATGCGACAAGGTAAGCTTGGAGGACTCTAGCAAGAAGTATCTTTTCACCTTTGTAATATCAGCTGTGTTTTCTTTTATTCCTACTACAAATACATCAACGTGAAACTTCTTTTTACATCCATTTACTTGAGAATCTTTACAAATTCCACAATTTCCTGCAGTGGAAAACATTCTCCCCACCCACCTCCACCCCTACCCTGCCATGGAGATAAAATAGCTGATTTTGCATGGTAACTAACCCCCAGTCCTCAGAAAATCATGCTTTTAATTTTCTGAAATCATTGTTTTAACTTCAAGCATATCCTAAAAGCGTTTTCCTTTTCACCAGTGAGACTTTCTGAGGTGGCTAAGACATTTCCTGCATCATCCAGTTTCTACTTGCAGCAATTTTCTGTTAGTTTGGGGTTTTTTTCTACCAGTTGCTCCAGAACTTGCCAAAGAATGACCTCCCCAATCTCTCTGGAGGAGAAGGTAACACCCCTCTGTTGTAGGTCAGAGAAGTCTTCTTTGCTGATGCAGTCTCGCTTTTCTGGATATTGTCTTGTTAGATTTTTCCATTTTCTCTTTGGGAAGATCGCCTCTAAGTTGAAAACCCTGCTTTCAAGAAGTTATTTTGTCTAGTTTTTATTTCAAATAATGTTGTCTTCTCCCTTATCTAAGACTTCTTAGTGCTTTCCCAGATGGAATTTTATTAATCCTTTGATATGCGTAGTAGGGTTAGGTGGGAGACACTGGCTCAGAGTCCCATAATTAGTGACAATTCTGGCACCAGAACCCAAAAGTTTTCATTCCCAGCCATTCACCTAACATTTCAAAAAAATTTAATCATAACCTGAAAGAAGAATTTAACCAATATGGGTTGCAGTTATCAGTCTGGGTGCCACTGTCTGAATGAAACGTTTTGTAGTGACTAAGGGCAGTGCATATGCCTCAAATTGGGTTGCATTGTCATTTGTTAGCCATATATTTATATGTTTTGATACTGGACACAGGTTATACTTTTGAGAAAACAAAATTAATATCATAAGCATTTATTTTAAATACTTAGCACATGGTTTCCAGCTATATACACTCAGGTATACTTTGGCACTAAGAGTCAGGGCACATAACATTAATGCACATTAACACACAATAGCTATCTAATTATAATAACAGTAATTCTGTTGTAAAATACTCTGCAGTTTATAGAGTATTTTGATATATTTATATATGTTTGTAATGCAAATCATTTTCCTATTATTTTTTTGTTATTGAGAGCACCAAACAAGCTGAAGAAGTACTTCTGCGCCAGTAAAAATCCAAGTGCTTCAGAAAAATTTATTTCCAGAGTTTCTGCCATCACTTTTGCGATAGACTGCTAAAATGACTACAGTACTTTCCAGAAACTCCTATCAATAAATGAAGTCCACTTTCAAATCCCAAGAACCTGGGTTGACCCTAAAACCTGGCACAGCCAACAAATTTGAGCAAAGTGACACTTTGCCAATGCCCAAGATGTCTCATAGAGTAATTTTGGAACCCTATCATCGTATGAACAAACAGAAACGAACATAAAAGATGATGAATGATATATGGCCTAGTCATTTCCATCATCTGGTAGATAAATTAACTGACATCCAAACATGTAAGTTGGGTCATCTGGTTCCAGGGACCTACAGGTAGTTTTCCAACTGACTGCCGAGAGAGAATGATCCAATGATCCACGCTTAGGTAGCTGAGCAGACTACAGAGCAGGAGAACCACTCATCAGAATTGTGAGCTAAATGAATGGTTCTTGCTCTGCTCTTTAAGTCACTAGGGTTTTGGTTACTTTGCTATTTAACAGTAGATTACAGGTACACCATTGTGGCTCTCTGGTTATTATGGTTTCCACATCTATTATTTAACCAAGCATCATAACAATCCTGTTATATCAGACAAGGTTGTATTGCTTCCGTATATTATAGAGCTTCTAAATGGCAGAACTGAAACTCATCTCAAATCTCAACAGCTTACAGTCCTACTAAGCCACCATATTACAGGTGTAAACTTTCCAAATTCATGTCAAAGAAGGATACAGAAGACATCAGAATTAGCATGGAGAAGCCTCTAAGAAATAATTAACTTTTTTAAAGAGCAACCTTATTGAGATATAATTCACATACCACATAATTCTTGTATTAAAGTGTACAATTCAGTGGTTTTTAGTATATATAAAGATGTGTGCCAACATCACAACAATTTTAGATTATTTTCATGACCAAAAGAGAAACCTATGTCTTTAACCTATTATTTCTCCAACTCCTTTTCCCTCTCACTCTAAAACCATACACATTTACTTTTTTTTTTAGACAGAGGAGAAGGGAGGTAGAAAGAGAGGGAGAGAAACAGCATTGTGTGGTTGCCTCTCATGCGCTCTCTACTGGGGACCTCGCCTGCAACCCAGGTATGTTCCCTGACTGGGAATCAAAAGGAGACCCTTTGGTTTGCAGCTTGGCACTCAATCCACTGAGCCACCCTAGCCAGGACCTAATTTACTTTTTATTTCTATAGATTTAACTGTTCTGTAAATTTTATATGAGGCATTATATAATATGTACTCTTTATTTCACTTATAATGTTTTCAAGTTTCACTCATATTGTAGCATGCATCAGTACTTCATTTCTTTGAATGACTGAATAATATTCAATTGTATGTTACACTGTATTTTGTTTAAAGAGTCATCCATTGATGGATCTTTCAATCCATTGTTAATGTTGCTACTATGAAGATTCTGGTGCATATTTTTGTTTGAAAATCGTTTTTTAACTACTTTAGTTTTATACCTGAGGGTAGAATTGCTGGGTTATTGGTAATTTAATATTTAACCTTTGGAGGAACTACCAAAGTGTTTTCCTTCAAAAGTATATCATTTTACATTCTAATCAACAATAAACAAATGTTCCAATTTTTCCACGTCCTTAAAAACACTTATTATTTTAAAAGAATTATTATTCTAGCCATCCTATTGGGTGTGGACTGGTATTTCATTGTGGCTTTGATTCTCTAATGAATAATAGTGCTGAGCATCTTTTCGTATAGTTGACCTTATGTGTGTCTTTTTTGGAAAAAGAGTTTATTTAAATATTTACCCATTTAAAAATTCCATTTGTTTTGAGATACAAGAATATTTTCTATATTCTGCATAACTTTATCAGGTATGGTTTGCAAATATTTTCTCCCACTCTGTGGGTTGCTTTTCACTTTCTTGATAATGTCCTTTGATACACAAAAGTTTTCAAAGTTCAATATACTATTTCTTTTGTTGCTTGTACTTTTAATGTTACATCTAAGAAACCATTGCCATATTTGAGATATAATGTTTTAACCTGTGTTTCATAGTTTTATCTCTTACATTTAGTTCTTTGATTAATTTTGAATTTATTTTTGTAAATAGTGTAAAAATTCAACTTCATTTTTTACATGTGGCTATCAAATTCATTAACAATTAACTTTCACACTAAGTTTTGCATTATCATTTTTTGCAAGTGAGTAATGGGGGTAATGGGGGTTCTTTAGCATTTTATATCTGCTTTCTTAATATCTATCATGTTGCCTGGCAGGTGACAAAAGTATTTGACTCAAATAAGTTAAATTAATTAATACAAGATTATTCTATATTAAGTTAGAATAATCTTGGTGTATGCCATACTCAATATTAAGCAGGTGTTTTTAATTATATAGATATTTTTAAAACATACTAATGGTGACTTAACAGGTTGCATGAATTATTTTAATAAAATTAAAAATAATAATACTAACATATAGACTCTACAGCTATAAAAACTTAGAATTACATTTTTTTATGACCTTCAGAACAGTTCCATAGGTAATTAAGAACAGATATTATATCTCTTTTATGTATTAATAAATTAATGGCAACATTTTGTCAAGGTCTATAGCAATAATGTGATTTGGTTAATAAACATCAGGATAATCTCTCTTTACCCTAAATCCTTCTTCCCTCCATGCCGTCATAACACTTCTCTCTTGAATTAGATCTTTAGGTAATGTTTTGGGGCACCTAAAATCAATGTGTTCAAAATAGATTTTTTCTATAAAATTGGTGGAATTCTCAGGTCAAACCAAATCAAAAACCTTAATATAAAACAGTTGTGTAAGGTCTAGAGTTTTCTTTTTCTTTTCTTCTCCCCTTTTCTTCTAACTAGCATTTCTCTCTGGTGGACAATTAAATTAAATTCATGTAGTACAATACACTCATCATGAAACCATGATGACTAACTAAGTGCTGCTTGGTATCCTAGAAGTTAATATATTTCAGAAGGCAGTGATTAGTGCTTGTTTTAGGTGATTTATTATTTGAAAAAGCATAAAGAGATATTTTAAATCTTCAAAAGCAGAAGACAGGTATTTCAAAGGTTTAATAAAAATTAATGTTCATTTTTAATAATTAGCTCAAAGAAAAGTCAAAAGATTCCATAATAGGGAATCATACCATTAGCAAAGAAATTTGATTATCAAGAGAATTATTTTTATGTGCTAAGTGATTAGAAAATGACTCACAACATTCGAGGGTTTGGAATATTAGTAGAAAATGTAATTTAGCTGACTGGGAAATAAATAAAAAGAGGGAACTTAATAATGGGAGAAAGGTGGTATAAAATATCAGCATAATATTGATTTGAATGCTTTCAAATAGAATTGGCCTTGGGGACAGAGGATAAAATGATGGTTTTAAAAATTAGTAAACAAACCATCTCTAAAGTACATTATAATACAGACAACAATATTGTACTATAATAATGTAATGTAATATCACTACATCAGCAATCATTTTAAAGCATATAAATATATCAAACTAACACACTGTACACCTTAAACTTATGTAATGTTACATGTCAAATTTACTCAATAAAAATAAAATAAAATAATTTAAAAAATAAATAGAATTGACTATTAATTTTGCATATATAGTTATAAAACAACTCAAATGTTATAATAAACCACAAAAATATGCCTAATATAACTTAAAAATAATAAACTTTTTAATAAATTATTATTCAGCCATATTAATTAAAAATTAAAAAGGAAGGAGATGGGGGAAGAAGCTTTGTGTTAATTTCTCATCTTGCTTGAGGGCATTCAATATTTTGCCATAGTTATTTATAGAGAATATATTCAAGTGTATATTTTTAAAAAAAACTCCAATATAATTAACAGTAGGATTTAAAACATCATATGTTTTCCAAAAGAACAGAAAATAAATGTTTTTATGTTACATGTTTTTACATAACAAAATATAGAAATCAAAGGAATTTATTCCAAATGAGAGGCAGGAAAAGAAAAGGTAAGAACATACAAATATGAGAGTCAGCAAACTACCTGCCATGAGCTAAGTCTGGCTTAGTACCTGCTTTTGTAAGTAAACTTCTGTTTGAAACACATCCTCCCCGTTCATCTAAACATTGTGTATGCTGTTTTCATGCTTTGGTGGCAGAGATGAGCAGTCACAACAAAGACTGTAAGGCCTACCAAGCCTAAATTATTTTCAATTTAGCAATATTTGTGAATATTATAATCCACATTAAAGTTTTGCCAACCCAAGGTTTATAGTAACAAACATCTATACACAATTTCTTCCTTCAAATAGTTCATAAACTAATAAGGCAAGAGAAGGAAAAATAGATAAAATCAGTAATATTAAAAATGCTGCTAGAAGGACATGGGTGGAATGTGACTAGAATGACTAGACAGAGCACACTAATTCCTCAAGTTCCTCCGTTTTCAAGGAGGGGAGTGAACAGAGAGCTTCACGGAGTATGTGTTACAGAAGTTGGACCCTGAAACATAATAATGGGTTTTCTAAGCAGAAGACAGAAAAGGCATCTGAGTCAGAGAAAATAGCATGTGAAGAAGGCATGAGGGATGAAATAGATGGATATTCTGGGACAGAGGAAAAGCAATCCAAACAGAAGAAACGTTTCCTGTGAGCCGTTCTTGCTCTACTTCTTCCAGGCTGCGGATGGTCGTTTTCCTTAATAAAGGTGATAAAAGCAAAAGAGGACCTGAATAGCTAGCTTCTTCCCAAATAGTTATAAAGCATTATAACATCTGCTTTTGACTGAAGTATTTCTCCTTCTAGCTACAAATAGAGTTTAAAAGTCCTTTACTGCAATTTTATCTGTAGTTACAGCAGCTTTGGTGGCAAGCAGTCAAACTGCTCCAGCTGCTTGTCCTGCCACTTAGATCTCTGTGGTCTATTATTTCCATCTTAGCCGGTGGCTGACGAGAGAAAGGTTAGCAATTCAAAGTGTCCATGGTCTAGTTAATTTTAGTCTGTTCCAATTCCACGAACTCTAGCTCTAAGATAATCTTTGGAAATGTTGGTCACCCAATGTGAAAGACCAGATGAGAGTCCATGGACAAATTTGTCATTTATCTGAAATCTAATAGTGACAAATTTCTTTTTTTTTTTTTGGTATATTTTATTGTGTATGCTATTGTAGTTGTCCCATTTCCCCCCCTTTATCCCCTCTGCCCTGCACCCCATCCCATCATCCACATACCTCGTAGTTCATGTCCATTGGCTGTACATATCTGTTCTTTGGCTTCTTAATTTCCCATACTATTCTTAGCACCCCCCGCTATTTTTTTTTTGTCAACATTTTCCTGCCACCAATTTCCCCAGCCCCACCCACCCCCAGCTCCCACCGTCAATCCTTCCCCCATTTGACTTTGTCCATGGGTCCCTAATGCATGTTCCTTGAGGACCCTTCCCCTTCTTTCCCCTGTTATGCCCCTCCTCCCTCCCTCTGGATACTGTCAGCTCTATATTTCAATGCCTCTGGTTATATTTTACTTGCTTGTTTATTTTGTTGGTTAGGTTCCACTTATAGGTGAGATCATATGGTGTCTGTCTTTCACTGCCTGGCTTATTTCGCTTAGCATAATGCTCTCCAGTTCCATCCATGCTGTTGCAAAGGGTAGTAGCTCCTTCTTCATTTCTGCTGTGTAGTATTCATTGTGTAAATGTACCATAGTTTTTTAATGACAATTTTCTGCACAGGCCCAATTACTAATTGAAAGAAGCATCATCAATTATTGTCGTTTTAACACATATATATTTAACTGATAAAGCTAATAGTTTATTTTTATTAAAAAAACTAGAAACTTTTTATTGGGTGATTACATCACATTAAGTGCTTTTTATGACTTTTTAAGGATTAACTATGCAGAGTAAAAATAATAGTATATTTATAGATATTCTTTATTACTTTAGATAAGATATTAAATGCATATTTACCCTTTATTTAATATAATTATCACTTTTAAATGTTATGACTGAATTTTACTTTTATCAGGAGACTATCTTTTCCAGTTTCATCACCTTTCTAATAGTACCTAACAAACCTAGAGTTACCATTTTCTTATATAATATTCAACTGATATTCTTCCATGAAACAACACACACTTTTCCTGCTTCCTAGCTTTCTGAAAAAAATAAAAGTACCATTTTATGTTATGATGAAACAGTCATACAAATAGACTGTGATTTTCATTTTCAAATAAGATTTTTCTTTCAAAAAATGGAGGAATCAAATTCCATTTCAAATTACATGACTGGCTGTATTAGGCCCTGATTGGCTACTCTTCTATGCACACATGAACATTTATGCCAGATGAAACACTCCCGGATATAAGATTTTCAAGATCTGTAGAAGCAACTGAATTATTTGGGAGGTGTTATCCTTTGAGATTATCCAAAACTTTTGGAGGAAGAAGAAATGTGATCATAGGGTTTGAAATTTAAAATTCGGAATTAAAATACCTCAAAATAAACCATGCTTCATTGAGAAAACAAGAGAACTGTAGATATTATGAAATAAAAATGAAGAAGAAATTAAAAGTCAAAACATTTGAGTAAGTATAAATCAATACCTAAACATGACCATGGATGTCTTAGTGGCTTTTTATTTTTTACATCTTTTGTATTTTAAAACCTATTTAGGACTCAAATTTGTTAGGCTGTTACTAAAAATATTTCCTGAATTATACAACTATGCACTAGAAATTATCCCACTCTAATTTTCTGTAGTATTTAATAAAAAATATATACATGTAAATATACAGTTGCAAATGAGTGAGTAGTGAATTTGCTGTATCTGGTATATGATAAAAATAAGTTTAACAATATTTCTATATTAGTTACATCAAATGTTTTTTGAGGCTAACAGGCATGTTGCTACCAGTTTCCTTATTTGAAGTGGATATTTTGAACAGAATTGAAATACAAAGCAAGCCAGTGTCAAAGGCCAGAGCTCTTTTTAGCCACACCATTCTCAATTACAAATGACAGACATATTTTTGAAGCTCGTTTCCTAAAAATGACTTTCTGCAGGAAAAGAGCTTTGAAAACAAAATATTTGTTGAAATGATATTCCAAATTATTTCCATACATACCTTATTGTAGAATCCATATGTTAAACATCTTTTGCACATTTTATACTGCAAAATCCAATGTCTGGAACAGAACAACAATTTACCAATGGCCATTTGGGTTTCATGGCTTCATGTTCATTTTTTATTTTTTAGAATGGCCATGTAATTAAGCAAAGTTGGAAGGGTATATCACAGATGCAAATATTCAAAACTAAGTACAGTTTGACTATGTACAGCTGACCAACAATTCATTGCTGGATTATTTGGAAGCACATCAAGGCGTTCACTACACGGTGTCCAACTTGTGGCCTGCAGGCTGTATGAGGCCTAGGATGGCTATGAATGCGGCCCAACACAAAATCGTAAATTTACTTAAAATCTTTTTTTTTTGCTCATCAGTTTGTATTAAATGTGTATGTAATGTGTGTCCCAAAGCAACTCTTCTTCCAGTGTGGCCCAGAGATGCCAAAAGGTTGGACACTCCTGCAGAGGATCCACTGTGTATAAGGTTGTTTCAGTGACAGGCCTTCTGGAAAAATTAAGATTTTTTAAAAATAAGACACTATCATTCCCTAGTCTACTACATGATTCTAATTGTCTAGCCTTTAACATTTAATTGTTAAGGAACTTCATCCTGAAATTTAATATCCTCATGGTTGTCTTTATTTACTTATTTGCTTAAATATGCACAATTACATAGACTTTGTTCTGGAAATATGTTTGCTTAACACCACACAGAATAGTCTCTAAGTACACTGAGAAACTTACATAAAAGCACTGCATAAATTCAAACTATGTTCATATACTGTTACATTATGAAAGAAAATGAGAGCTATTTAGTGAATAAAAACTCCGCAGTTATTTTCATACATAGTTACAGGACCCTGTTTACACCTACAGAGCTTTTCAAAGGATGATTTTATTTCTCTGTTCAGGGTGAAGTGATTATGCCGCAGTCTCATCCCTACGAGATATTCCCAGATGCTATCGAGGTGAGAGAACTGAGGACACATCATTGTGGACAGCAGACAAAGGTAAACAGTTCATCAAACTGTGGCCATGATTAGCCGGACATGAATGACAGGTTGTAGCAGTTCCGCAGCACCTGAATTTCTTCAGAATCTCACTCTTGAGCAAGTGTGTTGGCTCAGCAAAATCCAATATGACAATTAAGAAATATAAAGTGTTTTAGAGAAGATTAACAGAGGCACAAAATGCAGACTGCAAGAAAAATAGCATTTAATGGCACTGTGTAAATTTATAATATTATATATAAAATAAAGAATGTCTACCATAAGCTCAGGAAATCATCCTTAAACTGTAAGAAGACAAGAATTTGAAAGCCACGGTAATGGTGACAGTCCTGCAAAATGAACTGCTGGTAAGGAAAGGAAGCAAGATATCAGCACCCATCATGTCCCTGATGATTAGTAAATGTGAATAAAGTTGTATTAACAAAGAAATGACCACTGATGCTTGAAAACAAATATTACCCTTTCACTCTTCCTAATAATTATGTCGTCTAGCAGCGGGCAGTTTTGTATTTGCATTATACGCATCCAACCCTGCTTATTATCTTGTTGTCCAACAGATGAAAACTAGAACATAAGGATGTTCATTGCAAGTTTTTCATAGAAGACTTTGAAGGTCTCCACAAAACTCCTAAGTTTTTCAAGTGCTTAAGGCTTTGATGAAGAAGTGGAGTAATATATTATCTGAGTATTTGAACAAAGCTACAAATGGGGCCAAAAAATGTCATAAAAATGTGAATCAAATCTATGCTTTAGAATTCTCATTACAAGAGCATTTATGTTTTAAGGAACTTTTCTTCATCCATGAATGAATATTATGAATTTTAACATATATTCAAATTTCAAACACTAAATCAGTGTGATATGGGGGATTTAGATATTCCACCATCCTACACCATTAACAACAGGAGTTTAGCAGAACTACAGGCCATTGGAGAGTATCGTATTAGACCAAGTATTTAGCACAGAAAAGCACCTATAACTGCTATCAATGTTTTGGAGGTCCACAAATCTGCTGCTCTTGACCTAGAGGTTAGAAATTCTAGAAGAAATATTTCTTACAGATAGGGGAACAGGACAGCCCAGATGACCCCTAAGAATGAAGGTTAGGCTGTTTGGATCTAAAGTCATGGAGAACAAAGTCTCTATTGGTAAAATTCACCCACCCGAATCTCTGTGCTTCTCAGATGAAACTAACTTAGAATAAACTCAGTTAGTTTAGTAATAATGTTGATTTACAAGAAGAAACTTAATAAACCACACACTACTTACTTCTTAGAACTAGTAAACATTCAAAAAATTTTAAAGAAGAAACTAGGCTAGGTAATATTAAGCACATCTAAACAGCTATGATCAGTTATAAGTAAGAATGTTTTCCGCAATTTTTGCGAGTACCTGAATATAGAGCACATGTGGAAAAATTCCAACACCATGTATGATTGCAAAAAATAAAATGAACTGGGCATACTTAAGTTGGAGGTAAGATAAAGGCAAGAATTTATTACTCTAGTTTTAGTTTCACTAAAAAAATAAAATGTGTAGCTCAGAGTGCTCTATCATAATACCAGCCAGAATGGTTATGTGGCCCATCTTAACCAATATAGGGCTAATGGTTATCAACAACAACAAAAAAAAGGGCCTCATTGATGAAAAGGAATTTCCCAAACCTATGAGTGACAACCGTTTCAATGAACTGCATCAGAAACACTATATTGAACTCTCCTGGAATGACAACAGTTTTTCATTCACATGAACACTCAACATGGTTTTTTAAGATTCAAGTAAGCTTAAACAGCCTTAAAGATTGTGTATCGTGTGTCTATATGTTGATGTTGGGAATGCCATGTGCAATAATTAAGAATAGAATCCACTTTATTATGTGGGATATGGGTTGTTTTCTTGGTATGTAAATCAGAACACTAACCATGGATGTATAGTAATGCTTTGGTCCTTTAGTTTTCAGGTGACATCAAATACTATCTCCTTTATCTCTGAACATTAAAAATTATTTAAATCTCAAAAAATGCTATAGTTTTTTCTACCAATAAAAATAATAATACATTTTCTAAAATTTTTTGACATATTATTTTGGAATGGTTTAGTATTCTTTAATATTCTTTCCTTTTTTAAAATTCTCAGTTCTATGAAAACATGCCCAGTACTAGGCCTGAAGTCTTAAGAAAAGGAAAGGAAAGTGTGATGCATATTTCCTAATGATAAAGCATTTACAAACAACTGGAACAAATACCACAAGCATGTGATAAAGGATATGCTGGTTTTGTGAATGAAAACAATGGATATTAGCAGGCTAAACTGTATAACAAACAGTGTGTCACAGAGATAAAAAAAAATAAACAAACGAACACCTTACCTGGTTTTATTTTTACATCAAAGGATACTCTCTAGATGAGAGCATCAACTTTAAGAATGTACTTTGAAGTCACACCAGAGAAAAAGAGACCAATAAAAATTCTCCACTGAAACTGATTCCGAATCTAGTACTACTTCCTTCTGATGAACCAGTGTCAAAAACCAGAAAAGACTATAATGGTGGTGACAATGTGTAATATTAATACCTTTGTTTTTAGTGTGTAATGTCAATGCATTTTTTTTTCATAAAACTGGAGCATATCCTTCTGTTAAAAAGGGATTTCAAAGGTCATTTTCAAAATCATTTTATGTGCAGTGTAAACCAATTTAATTTGACTCTGTTTTTTATAGGAGACATCACTGAGTTCCTGTGGTCATTTGAAACCAAAATCATGGCCATCGCCATCACTATTTTACCTGAACAGTAACCCTAGTTGCAATGAAGTCCTTCCTGAATTCCTTTACCTATGGAGGTGAGATTACCTATGAAGTAAGATTTGCACATGTTTTGGGATGTCTTGCATAGCTCAAATCATGGGGCTGCTCCAACTCCCGTGTTGTGTGCCAGTCAGGTTAAATGTTCTCAGTTACTGAGAAATGTCTTAATGTCCACCAACAGAAGCATAACCCCAGGACTCTTCTGTGCCAGAGACGTATGAAATCCTCTGTGTTTATTGCAACGTGTGGCGAGCAGGGCCAATAAAATGGAATTGGTCCAATCAAGACAGCATGCAGATGTGCCCAACCTTTTGGTATCTCTGGGCCACACTGGAAGAAGGGTTGTCTTGGGCCGCACATTAAATACATTACAACATGTCATCACAAAAAATCTCATAATGTTTTAAGTAAATTTATGATTTTATGTTGGACTGCATTCATAGCTGCCCTGGGCTGCAAGTGGTCCAAGGACCAAGGATTGGACACCCCTGTAAGTATATAAAACAAAGAGGAGTTTCTTATGTCAACTAAAATGGCTGTCAGTCAGCCATGACACTTTGGTTCAAGAGGAAAATTATCTACGTCAGAGTAAACACATTTGGCAAGGAGACATATCTGCCCATGTGGTCAGAGCAGACACATCTGGCAAGGAGGCACACTTAAGGTATCTGTACATGTGGTCACAGTAGCTGTGTCTGTATAGTGGAACCACCCATAGATAGTCTGATGGGGAAGTGCCACATTTGTCAGCAGGGGTGTCAAGTAGAATGGCCATGTAACATCCATGGGCAAATTCCTAACTTGGCATCCTAGGCAAATTTCCCACTTGGTATCAGGGATGCCAAGACACTTAGCAAAAAGGTCTAAAAGGGTGGAGTACAACACTTTCAAGGTATAACTGAGGCAGGGTCCAGAGCACTGCCGAGACAGCTGAGCTCCACACAGCAGAGCACTGCTCCCTGCCATGCCAACCTCCCTCGGCTCCGGCTGCCGGAGGCTCTGCGCTGCTCGACTGAGGATTCGCCTGCCCTGCTGCCCATCTGGCTCTGGAGATCCTTCCTTGCAGAAGCAGACAACTCCTTTTCCCACCATGCTGTCTCCCAGACCAGCAGGATGAGACCCTTCGGTATCCCCCTTGATTGCTGTGTGCGTGTTATAATTCTCTTAGAGTGTCAGAGTGTGAGTAGGATGTTAACATATGTTGATGTTCTGCTTTGAGTGAACCTGCATGCATTAAAAGCTGAGTGAATAGCATGGTTACTTCGTGTGGCCCTTATCTAAAAATGTGACAACACAATGTGAAATGAGCAAGAATGGAAACATATATGGAGAGCACAAGAAAAAGAGAGTTAGTTCTTTTTTTAGTATGGTGGTAGGGTTAGGGTTGAGGAATATTCACAAAATAGTAATGCTCCATGAGCTTCATAGTAGGATCCACAACATAGTATTTCCAGATTTCTAACTCAGAAAGGATAGTGATTGAACTCAACTTGTACATAATTGGTACAATTAAGTGTTTAATTAAATCTGTAATTAGTGAACTAAAAGGAGGTTAATCTTAGTATAAAATACATGTTGGAACCATCGCTCACTGTAATGATTAAAAAGAAATAACATTTTTCAGTTTTCGATATCTACTTACTGACAAAAAATTATAATTCTAAGAAGTATTTCAAAATGATTATGCCAACATGCAAAATTCTTGGACTCTTTCACAGTGACAAATACTGTGCTTTGTATATAACATTTTAAAACAAGTACTTAATGATTATAAGAAATTTTTATCATATAGTTACTTTCTAAATATGAAAATAAAAATATGAGAAATATAGTGATGATTATTTTGAATAATACCACAATTATAAACCAGCATTTACCAAAATTGTTCATAGCTGAATGGAAAAGTTTTATTACAGAAAACAAACACATTCAGACAAACAAGTGTTATGCATGTATAGGCGTATCATAATGTCACCTGATATCATGGAGTGGTTGATCTGAACCTCTTATCCTTCTGGATGCATATTTGCTTTAGGATTTTCTATTTCAACCCAAAGTCATTTAACTATAGTCCATGAAACATGAATATAAATAAAGATGTGAATACAAAAATAGTTAAAGGAAACATTAACACTGAAGGTTCTTTCTTAGGATTAGATCTAGCCCAGAATGTATGCCTCGTATGAAAAAATTTTAGATGTTATAGTAATAGCCATTTGAATTTCATCATTTATTTAAAGACAGAGAAGAATTATTTTTTTCAAATAAGATACAATTTAAATTGTTTTAAATGGAAATTAAATACATTAAAACAGAGGCTCCTGAAGATATTGAAAAAAGTAGATATGCTTTAGTTTAAGTCAGTCAGCTCTATAGCGAGAATGGTAGTATGCTGGAAAATTCACCTCAAAGAGGCTGAAAAATACAGAGCACTATTTTGTTTGGGGGTAATTTTGTCACACAGGAGACATTTTTGTCTGTCACTTCTGGAAGAAGGTACGTTACTATCATCTAATGAGTGGAGACTAGGGCAGTTGCTAACGATCCTACAATTCACCACTCAGTCCTCCCACAACAAAGAATAATCTAATCCAAAATGTCGGTAGTGCTTCTGATTAAGAAACCCTGATTGAAATAAAAAGTTGCATCCCAAGATTTCCTTTCTTCATCTTTTTTTTTTTAGCATCTGACTATTTGTGGTTCTCACTGGACTCTCAGGGTATAACACTTTCTGAATTTCCCCCTCTCTATATCTCTTCTCTCTCTGTCATTTTTCTCATTCTTTCTTTCTCTAGTGAACCTCTTTGATGAAGATCCATTTATATGTATGTTGATGGCAAAAGATATCCCCTCGTAATTAGAAGTGAGGACTAGAAGTCATCAGAAATACAGCCAAAACCGAGAAAGAGTGTAGTAAAAATTGCATCGGCAAGATAAAAAAATATATATATGTATAAATATTTACTTCAGTGACACTAATTTTAAAGATGCTTCAAATTGTCCTAATGATGAATCGAAGGAATCTGAGATGGAGTACTTAACACACTTCATGAAAGCTGGCCTGAGGGACTGTAAACATGCATATTAACTCATATCAGTCAGAAGAAAGGACTTTACTTTTGTATAAACCTTGAACTTTTAATTTTTCCTTCCATTTCTTAAATTAACCTTTGTGAAGAAACCCCTGGGTTTTAAAAACTGACATTCCTTTGTCTTGCTTCTATTATTTTAACCAAAAAATAAGACAACCATATTTTCTTTTTTATTTGTGATTCAATAAAATTCTTCAGCTCTGTTTAATTTTTTTCCATTTTTGTGGTAAAACACATGCAACATAAACTTTACTAACTTAACCATTCCAAGGTATATAGTTCTCAGTATGGTGGGTCCTCAACACTGTCGCACTGTTGGGCAACATCCAGTACCATCCATTTCCAAAATTCTTTTCATCCTGCAAAGTTGAAGCTGTGTGCCCACTGAACAATGGTAAGTGAATAATATCTAAAAGTTTAAAAGAAATTACACAAAATATAATAAGATAATTTTGGTCATTATTTTTTACAGGTATAGTTTACTCATTTAAATTCTACCCATAATCTTTTCCTTTGGACCTAATTATTCTCTATAGAAAATTTCTCTTATATTTTTCTTCTCATTCATTTACTGCATTAATTAATTGAAGACAGGGGAATAAGAAAATGAAAAAGACTCTCATTACTGAATTAATTGAATGGGGAAATTGAAATGTGAAATAATGAAAGAAGAATGAAATTATTTCCACAATCAATTGATCATTGTATACAATTCTTTTTACATTATCTCATACTTCTTATTAACTATTTTATTCACTTTTGCCGTGTACACTTCCACTTTTTCTTGTTTGATACCAGCACACAAGATTAAATGTTTCTGTTCTCTGCTTCCTCTGTATTCCCACAGGTATAAGCAAAACAACATTTAATCTTTTATTTCCTGGACTTTATGACTTTTTACACGTCTATTTTACATATTGGTAAAATTGGTTTTAAATATTGGTAAAATATGGGATTTGCAAAAACTCTTTGGCATTCTGAGCAGAACATCTCAAAATCAAGCATCTACGTGTGCCAAAATAGTGACTGACGTGGCAGGTATAAGGACGGAGGTAAGTGAAAGGACTGAGAAGAGGGCAATGTCCCTGTGCAAAGGGGCCAGTTCCTACTCAATTCTTAGTGTCGCCAAACATTCTGCTTTTTCACAAGAAGCCAGAAATTTTGCTTTCATATAAAATTTCTTTATTTTTAAGTGTTTACACAATTTAAAATTTCCACAGTCCCAGCAAAAGTAATCTGCATACCAAATGTGTTTTGTAAGCCTCCAGTTTCCAACAACTGATTTAAATAGGCAATTTTTTTAACCTTAGACCAAACAGAGCAGAGGCTGTTAGAATTCAGTTGATGGTACCTGCAGACCCATGAGAGAGCTTAAATGCTCCTACATCTTCCACTTTTAAATAGACTTTAACAATCTAATGTTAACTAAAAAATTGTCTGAGTGTCCATATAAAATTGAAAAAAGAGAAAGTTTTTCTCTTTAGCTATCACATTTTTCTCTTTCCTCTTATTTTTCTTCACACACAGAGAAGACTGGGTAAAACACTTTTGCTAGGTTTTATTATTTCTCTGTATTATTCACAGAAAACTTTATAAATAATATTTTTAAAACTATATTCCATATTTTAACGCACATATTAAGTATGATGAGATTAGTATGTTTTAAATGAATATATATCAGAATATTTTTCAACAATAATTCTTTATAATTTTTCAGCAATTGTGTTTCTCCTACCAACTCCATATTGAGAATCTGTATGTTGGTTCCAGATTCCCCAAGCTCATATATTATTTTTTCCAGTGTATGAAAAATTGCTTAGTATTTCTACTGCTCTACTTACTAAGTTCTTATTTCTTTGAAAGAACTTTATTTCATTCTGTCAATTTAATTTTTTATAAATTTATTTTGTTAACATACATTGATATTTTGATTTACAAAATAATTGTGCTCTGCAAAAGTTATCCAATTATTAAAACTTAATGAAGAAACTTGACATTTAAGGAAATACTATAATAACATTTTAGAAAACAAATAATGAATTCTTGTTTAATTTATTCTTTATATAAAGGATTTTGTAAATGTTAGATTTGTTTATAGCAAGAGCACATTTCCTCAGCATCTCTCTTTAGACTATAATTTGAAAAAGACATTGACATTATCTTGCATTTCTATGATTTAGTCAGATATCTCTGCCTACAATGTACATCCCAATATCCAAAGTCAGTCCAAAAATACCTGAAGTTGTATGTTTGGGTTTATGTACACACACGCACACACTTTATATTTAATTTAATTTCAAGACAGCTTTAACAATTTCCAAAGGAATCTATTCCTCTTTGCTTATTTCAAATAATTACTGTAGATTAAAAGTATTTTCTGGGGGCGGAGTTGTGGAAATCTATAGGTAAACAGGGGGCAAATTTGGTGGTTCCTCTTGAACATTTTCTAGTATCAAGACTCTATTTCTTGTCTCAGAAGTGACATTTAATATACGATTGACCTTTACCTCTAATACTGAAATTGTCAATTTTCCCTCCAATAGCCTCCAGTCAGGAAATTAATCAAAAGTTTAGGAAAATAAATTAGTTATTTAACTTTTGTCACTCAGCACTAAAAATAGCATGAGAAATTTCTTGGTGCTGCTCCTAAGAAATATGCAGTGTGGGTTTTTTTTTTCTTTGACTATTTGGTGTTTTGTTTACTCTGGCCTAAGTACCTTCAACTTCTCAGGAATACTGATCTCCTTACCAGTCCTTTGCCATCACTCACATAAAAAGTATAGATTTCATTATCACTTGAAAATTTGTTAAGTCTTCTCTGAAATACCACTCTCTAACTGTGTTCCTAAAGTTTTATATTTCTTACTCTCAGGTGCCCATTAACTAGATCTTTATCTTTACCAAGATGCACCTCTCCATTTGTAGCATATTCTTCCCCTCTTTTAATTCTGGCATCACTTGTCTCTCTTCCAAACCCAAATATGATAACCAACTTATTAAAATTACAATTTTCCTCCTATTCTTTTGCCATTTTGATTCACCCTGACAACCTGTAGTCTTTCAAGCTTCAATGATGGACATTATGGACATTTATTTGATCTTCCTTGTATGGATTTTCAGGAGAAACTCACATTACGATGATGAATGAGTAGATAAGATGTTCGATCAGCCTATTACATTCAAACTCAGTTAAAATCTTACTTTTGCCCAAAAATCCTGTTAATTTATATTTTGCCATTGATTCTTATATTAGCAAATGTAACACATTTGTAATAAGAGCTAGAAAATATCCATTTAATTATTCTTTTATTTAAAAATGATCTATTTCATTGATAGCCTCAAAATTCCCTCACTAGTAACATACACCCTCCTATGTTTTACTTCTTGACCGAGCTAAACACTACACAAGTCCCATTTAATGTATTTCTGTTAAACCCTTATTGACGTAAATAAAAACTATAAACTCTATAATCCTCAGATTCAGCGACTAAACCAGAGAAACCGACTATTGTTAGGGAAGAATTACATTAATGGTTTTCTCTTGTTTCACTTTTATTCATGATGAACAACAACAACAAAAACAGACACAAAAACAAAACATCAAATGAGTACTCAAAAGATCTCAGCAGTCTCTTCTAATTGGTACGTTACCTCCATTTTCCAGGAGCGTTATTTCTTAGATTATCTCAGAATTAGGTCTACTAGAAACCAGGAAAGCCAAGAAGGTAGAAACGGGTTGGAATTTCTGAATGCCCCCTCAGAACACAGCTCAAACCCCCCTGCTGTTTATGTTGGGCCTTCATGGTGATTCTTGAAATGGCTCAGTCACACCAGATAAATAGTTGTATTTATGTCTTTATGGTTGTGAGAGTTATTTGCATGTGTGAGTGTGCTTCCGAATTCTACTGTGTTCTGTTTTCCCCTTCAGGTATTCAAATATTTTCTTCATTTAAGTGGGGCATAAATTCTAAACTAATAGCAGGTACTCCTGCATTATGCTTCACAGTGCCCACCTACGTAAAGATCAAGGCCACATACCTTTCTAGAATGGATGTACACCCCAGTGCCATGGAATTTAGAAGATCATTTGTAACTGCATGAGGTTCACACATTTACAACAGTGAAAACAGGCTGAAGTTTAAGCAATGAAAGTTTTACATTTTTCATTTTCAGTTTTTATTTTTTCCATTTAATAATTGATACTGTAGGCAGGCTGGATTCTTTTCTGTGCCTGTCTGACTGATCAAATATAAAATTACTGATAGTACAGCAGCAGTGACTGAGCAGAAAACTGGCAGTAGCATTCAGAAGCCTCTTAAAGAAGATCTCATTGGTGTTTCTAAGCTCCAAACTTGATTTGCAAGTTAGATATAAATTTTTACACTGGTGGAAGTCTTATAAATCGGCTCCTGTTTAAGGCCAACTGCCAAGGATGAATGGTAATGCATTCTTGGATTTTACTTGATTTTTTTTTTTTTGTCAAGAAAAGAAGTCTTTTAATAGTATGTGTTCATTTATGTGTTTCTTCCTAACGCCACCTCAAATTCTAAATTTCCTGTGCTCTCCCTGGAAGATAATTGTGCATCGATACATGCATGCGGTTTTTTTTTTGAAACCATAGTCTGCCTTTATCAGTTTTAAACCTGTTTCTGTATCTTCAAAACGATAGTTTCAACTGTTACAGTAATTCTGCGAGTATGAACACGGACATTCCCAAGAGCCATGCCAGTTCCCAAGAGCATTTCCAGGAATGTTCCCTGAATATCTCGCTTCGAGTGATTTAATCTGGGAACCCATCATGGTCTTTCATTCCTCCCTGTCCCTTGCCACCATGCCTCCAAGCTTCAGCTGCTATTGACACTGGTTATCTTATCTTTGCATCTTTCTACAGCTGGTCCTTTCCCCCACCCTCCCAATTCCCACAGCTTCAACCCTAAGGTAGAGTCTTTCCACTTCAAACTATCGCAACAACTTGCTAATGGTCTCTTGTCTTTAGTCTGAACCCTTTCCCTGTCCCCTCTGTGGTAGGCAGTTAGGCAGGCAAGAGTAGAGCAGAAAGCCCTGGGTGCCTAGCAGAGGGAAAAACTGGACTGGGACCTTGCTCTCAGGGTGACCTTTCCTCCCTAGCATAGTGCTAATTATGTGGTGTAGACCCCCTGACCTTTCAGATTGCCGATCATGTGGCTTGGACCCTCCCCCAACCTTTCCTCCACTGGCATGTCCTTAGTCATGGAGTAGGCTCCCTTGGAGGAGGAACAGGAGCTGGAGAATAGCCTCATGCAACCCCCATACAAGCTGTTGCGCAAACACTTCCTTAAAAATTAAGGCCTAGAGGTAACATCTAGGCCTTAGTTGGGTTTCAGCTCCGGGCCCCGAAAAGCAGCACACCGGGGAAGGTGGTGCAGTGGCTGACATCAGGACCAGCTGCAGTGACTAGTGAACTCCAACCCTGGTGCTGACCAATCAGTGGAGACAACGGCCCTGGGGAAACATGCCTGAAAAGCTGATGAATATTCCATTGAGGTCCTTCCCTGAGACCTACAGATAAAAACCCTTAAGATAAAGGACCGAGTGTGCGTTTTCTCTGTCTTTCCCTCTCTCCCTCTCTCCCTCCCTGTCTCAGACGCCCACACATTTCCTCACTCCCTTCTTTCCCCAGGCAAGCTCTCTTTGGAGTACAGCCATGCCTTTCCCTGTCTGCATTTTCTTCTCCTTTCCCCCCGAAGCTCCAAGGACCCTCCTTTTGCCTCTGTAACTTGTTCCCCGAGCCCCCGCAGCCAGCTGGCTCCCATCTCCCGCTGCCCACTTTCTCCGCTCCCGTGACGTTCGCTTGTGTTCGAGTTCCTTGGCTCTGAATTATTTCCTAGCCAGGACTCAGGGGCTAACATCTGGTGCCATTTCACTGTTAACACCTCTGCTGCTGCTAAGATCAACTTACACAACACTGAGATCAGTTTTTCCCCTTAAAAAATATAGATTTTCATATTTTCACTAAAAAAAGCCTTAATATAGATTTTCACTAAATCATGAATTTAACTGTCTAAATATCTTTTTATATTATGTTAAATACTAAAGATAATTTCAATAGAAACACGTGAATCTCCTATTTCTTTATTTTAATTTTTCAATTTAAGTTTAAAAATTAATATTTGAACTCAATTATTTACTGAATCATATGTATATTCACTCATTAGTAACACTGAACATTCGTAGCACTTATTGATAACATTTAAAGTATAGTTTATGTCAGAGAGAAACAAGAATGTAAGTGTACTCAAATTAAAATCAAAACTATAATTTACCAATTGTTCTTTAATCAGGAAAACAGAAATATGCAGGAGAAATTTTGAATTTTACTATTGCCTACCTTACAATATGAAAACATTATGCAGAGATTATTGGATATGAGAAAATCCTTCCTAAGGTAGTAAGTGGTAAACTTTTTCTTTTCCAATTGCTTTACTAATGGAGGTGATTAAAGAATTCAAGAAATATTTTCAACATTCTGAGCTTATTCTGTTTTTAACAGAAATAAGAATAATCTAATATATATTGAAGAATTCCTTTTCTTTCATAAAGATAAAAAGGAAACACTAGCCCCCTTTTGCAGTCTCTTTGGAACAAATAAATACGCTTGTTCTCAAAAGAATAGTCATGTCTCTGTCACTAAATATAACTGGGAAAGAGGAAAATGAATTTTCTCAGAATTTTATTCAATTGTTATTATTTTTATGTACCTCTTTTTCAAAGCAACTTGGTGATTGGAAATTTGTCAACTTAAAGTGAGGGATCTCTTGTTGGTATCAACCTTTTTAGCGAAACATCACTGGTTTTTAATATGGCAGTTTTACGGATCCTGCGAACTCCTACTCTGAACATTTAGCAAAAATTATAAAGTCTTTTTATGCCTCATGCATAAACAGTAAATTTCCTTCCCTTGTCACCAGTGTTTACTTATATGCTAGTGACAGTTTTAGGGGTCGTGTTATATTAGTTTAACAAAGGTAGAGGTTACTATGAATTACTTTGAATGTAGAAATTTCATTGAAAGGTCTTTCTTGGTTTCTATTTTTAAAATTTTTATTACATTTCTTTTTATTATCATTAAGGTCCCTAACACCCCCCCCCCCTCAGTCACCCCACTGTTCTCCATGCCCGTGAGTGTTTTCTTCTGCCTGCCTGTGGTTATAAGGCTTCTCTCCAGCTGGTGTTCAGTTGATTATTCAAGATGATTTCTCTACATTTTAGTTTAATTCCAGATTGGTCCTGGGAGCGGCTTCGTGTAGCTTCTACTTACTCATCTGCCAGCTGGGTTCTCTTTCCTTCTCTCTCTCTCTCTCTCTCTCTCTCTCTCTTTCCTTCCCACTCCCTTTCCCTTTCCTCTCAACATTTCATTAAATAATATTTCTGCAAAATTGGGATAATTTGTCAAAGTAGGGTTTTTTCGGTAGCAATCATAGACATTATCTACATTGTTTCTTTCCATTTAACTTACCATATATTTATAGATACAAAATAGTGATATACTTGGCTCTCTAAGAAAATTTCACACTTCTGTTGAACACAACTAAGTCACAGGCATCAAAGTGCCTATAATAGTGGCACATACTATGATTTCTGTTTGCCAGGGGAGATTATAGAGAAATTTAAAACCTGGAAGGACCCACACTACTGTATAATAATCAACACACTGAATAGTCTCCCTATCAACATGCGATTTCAAAGTAGTCCTCCTCATTTTCCCACGCCCTTCTTACTGTCAGGCTGGGCATATGTTGCCCTACATCAATCAACACATCATGGTTTGGGGAGAGTGTTGGATTGCGATGGTTGAGAAAGGTTCTAAAGGGAGATGAAAGTATTTTACTCCTCTTTCAAGACAAATCAAATAAACTGCAATTTTATGTTACAAGGATAACATCTACCTTTTTGACTTTATATTGCCAACACTTATCGCCATGACTTTGAGACATTCTAATAGTTATTTTTGGAAAAATTCATTCATTGAAAAATTTGGAACCAAGTAATACATCTTTGAAGCAAAGTGCCATCACCCTTATGTCCATTGATCTCATACATAATGTATTAACAAATGATATAAGAACTTATATCAGAACTTGTTCCCAATGTCAGCAGCAAATAACTTGCAGAGTTTTTTACTTCCCTATTTCCACTGATGTTCTGTGCAAGAACACACCCCTTCAATCTGAAAATCATTATACAATCTAAATAAAAGCAGTATAAATAAAACACTTTGACAAATGTCGAACTCTCCATTCCAATTGGACATCTACCCAATGGCCTTTCTGTTGTAAAAAAGATTGGAGTAACATTACCATTTTACTTTTCTTCAATAGCAATGATAAGAAGACAATAAAGTGCTTCATCCCATGTGGGAAAAAGTAAGTCTGTCTTGTTCATGGGTAGGTGAGAAATAGCTTAATATTTCTTATCTGTTTTTACTGAGATGAACAGAAAACATATCACAAATTAATAAGTATAGTGAAATACACAATGCAATTTGTCATATTCTTTTGCTTGCCTTAGATTTTAGTTCATCCTTTCCTTGAAACAATTTACAAAATTCTTCCAAGCCCGATTAGATTGCATAATGCCTACCCATGTTTTAAAATTTAGTATGGGTATTAACTACCCTAGGAGGCCTTCCCTGACACCACGATTTTATAGCAACACTTCTAGTATATCTCCAGTCTATACTTCATTGTATTGTAAATATAGCTGTCTCACTGAGCAGGTTGAATCCACTGGAGTTATCAGAATAAAATTGTTTTAATTTTTCTAACACATGTTTATAATTGTGCTGTTTTAAACCTTTCTTTCTCTGAGTTGTACACTCTATTTGTGAAATCATGTTCTCAGTCTGATTTCGTAAAATAATTAACTCAAATAATCAAGCTGTGCCACTACCCAACACACAATGATTGAACATATTTTCAACCAGTAAATGAGATATTATTTTTCCTTTCTTAAAGGCCTCCCTAAACTTTACAAGTGCTTTCATGGGAACATCCTCTCTTACCTTCAGTACAGGAAAACAGTTGAGCCTCTGACCCTCACTGATTGAAAGGTGAAGAAAGACCTCTTTTCCAAAAATTATATATATATATATATATATATATATGAGATATATGTATATATGTATATATACACACATATATCATATATACATACATACACAAACAATCATATGTATGTGTGTGTGTGTGTGTGTGTGTCTTGGAAAAAAAAAATAAATAAAGTATCTCAGGCTCCCTTCCCATCCATACACTTTTCTAGGTACAGGTCTCCAAACTAGCATATCACTCTTGCCCCTGCTAACCTAAACACTCTTATGCCTAGAGTAAGGACTTCTTCGGGTTTAGTCCTGGATTATTCAAGAGAAGACTATCTCCACCCGAATTCTCTCCACTATTAAAAGAAAGGAAAGCAAAAGTAAAAAACCTCTGTTATTGGTAGATTCCAATCAGTGTCTTATACCACTATTAACCTGTTAGAAAATTATGTCCTTCTTCGTCATGGTACCTTCTCCAGAGCATAAGCCTATCATATTTTCATCACCATATCTCCAGAAAACTAATAATACTATCAATTATAATAAATGATTCTTAACTAAATGGCTGAGTAAAGTTAATTTTCTGTTGAATTAACAATTTCTGGAGATATATTTCAATAATAATTTGTCAGTGTCCACTGTACAAAATATTATACTAAGTGCTTTAGAGATACTGTCTTGAAACCCCAAACTACTTTGCAGAGAAGTCATAATTATTATTAACTTGTCATCAAGTTGAGGCTCAGAGGGAAAAAAAACCCTCCCAAGGTCTCGCCTTTAGAGGCAGAGCAAGTATTCACATTTTGCACATTTGATTCCCCAGTTTCCACCACACCTGCTATAACATAAGGCCTTTGATAAACTTTCCAGATAACATTTCTTTTCAGCAAACTCCATCGGCATGTTGTGCACACATGCACACAAGTGCACACACAATTATATTATACAATTAGTATGTTCATGGTATCTATGTTCACATTTGTACCATACATATATTATATATGATAAGCATATATTATAACTATATCATGTCTATGTATTTGTGGTATGTTATACATATTATGTTATATGTAATTTCCTCTGTTTTTATTTTCTTATATAAGGATATTTGAACAATGAAAAAAATTGTCCGAAAATGACCCTAGGTGCTCATTCCACATTGCCTAGATATTGGGCTACTTGGGACCCTCTGTTTCTCTCAGTGAGAAATTATGTACTCATTCAATTTTTGAAGAGTTAGAATTTTCTCTTGACAGGGATGACCACAGCATCCTTTGGACCCAGATGTCGACATGGGCTGGACAACTGACATTTCCATACGTCTCCTATAATCAGCTGACACCACTCATCCAAGCTTCCTGGAAGCTAGTTTATTCTTCCAATGACAGGGAAGATTTCTAATACATTCCCTATGAGATGGGAAACTCATGGGAAGTATGGCCCCTTTACTGAAATGCCTTATTTAACAAATGCTCTGATACATGTCACCACATGATGATACGTAGCTGGTGGTGCATACATCTCTATCCTGTTTCCTTTGGTCTTTGGAGAATTCCCTCTCTGAGATAACACCAAAAGATAAACTCACATTATATACTGTTGCAGATGTCATCATGAACCCTGGTGTGTGACCTGGTAAAAAAATAAAGAAATGATTTCAGTAACACAATGATTTAAAGCAATGGAGAAGCAGTTGAAAGGCAGTCTTAACCAAAATTTTAATGTGATAGGACCCAACAAAGGTATCTTATTTTCCTGTCTTTCCTAAAATTAATCTTGGCTTTCAAAGAAAGGCTAAAATCCTGGCTCACCTTCCTATAGGTTTTCCATCATCCTTGAAAGCGTGGAGTCAAAAGGAAAAGGAGAAAGAGAAAGAGGAGGAGGGGATAGAGAGAGAAGGAGAGAAAATAACTCCAATGGCTACTGGAGTTCCAATAAATACGATTCACTACTGTTGTCAGTGAGAATTCAATGGCTATGAATGTCACCATTCCAAAAGAAAAATTACCCCCACTTTATCTATCAAATCAATATCTACACAGAAGGAAAGCATCACAGATTGTAATCAGCAAGAAGCTCAATATGTTGTCTGTAGTTCCTAAGAAACATTAATCAGATCCTTGTTTTAACCAATACTAATGCAACAAATTCATAAATTGTATTGAATATTCATCTCTGTTATTTCACAGATATTTTAAAAGACCCCCCATAATAAAAATATGCTTTGTAATTATATGAAGGTGAGGGGGAGAGATAATATTTACATATTTCCTAAGAAATATTTAAAGTTTATATAAAATTTTATAATCCATCAGTTGAATAAATTTATTCATGCTGAGGGAAAAGTGACTTATATTACCTTCATGAAAATCATGCAACATGGTTGTGTCATACTGGATACATTGTTTTTCTTCCTTACTGATTCTAGCTTTGCTATTGATTGTCAGTATGTTTCTGTGCCTCAGTCATTGAATGTCTTTAAGTGTTTCAAAGAAATATTTTATTCACTTATGTTTTTCATTTATATTATTATTGTTTTCCTGAAATACACTGGTAGGGGCTAGACTGGTTATGAAGCTGTAATTAACAGAACCGCCTGGGCACCCTAGTTGATAAGGTTGGGTAATGTAAAGCCACTCCTTTCCATATAACTTTAAGTGAAATATCTCTGCACATGTAATGCCTCCTGAGTGCATTTTGTTCTCAGCTGGACACCTCTTTGCTAGGAGCCAGTTTTATTCCTGCCGAGTATGGGTATATATATATTTAAAAAAAAAAAACAAGTAAGGCATGCTTTGCCTTCTGGAAATCTTTTATTAGTACCTAACAAGAAGATGAAATACAAACCCTAAAATTCTGACTGTAATGTCACAAGATGCTAGGGGTTTGCAAGGAGAAAGTGACTTCGCAGACAAGGTTAAAATAAAACTATTTTAGAGCTCAGTGGGTCATTTTATTAAGCAGTTTCTCTGGCGTTAAGGGATGAAAAAAATTATCTTCTGTACGCTGGACTTACCTTGGTTCTTTTAAGCTACTCCAGAACATTAGTGGCCCAGACCACTGACAAAGAGCATAAGTGGCAATAACTTATGGTGGGAAAAATGCACTGGGCCAGGTGAAATGATAAGATAGATGTTGTATTATCCTTCATGCAGCTTAGGGTGTTTTAAGATCAAATTATACTATGAAAATAAAATCATAATAAATCATAAGTAATTAAAATCTCATCTTTCCAGTTTCTAAACTCATGGACACAGACCATAATGTGTTGATTGAGGGGGGTGGTGAGAAAGGGTAGGTGCAGGTGGAGAAGGCATAAGGGGGATAAATGGTAATGGGAATAGGATACAAAATAAAATACAAAAAATAAACTTAAAATAAAGAAGGAGGTTTTTGTTTGTTATGCCTAGTGATTGGGAAAATGGTGATTGGTATTAGGTTTTGATTGTTAATATTTTATTTTTCTCTGATTTTTTTGTGATGTTACCCTGGAATTGGCCTTGAGATTGGAGCAAGATGGTCCAAAAAGGTTCAGTAACATTTGATTACATAAAACATTGTGAAGAAGTACAGAAGAGAAAATAGAAATGCAATGTAAGCATAATGCATTGTGGGACATCCTTCATTTCATGTCAACCAGAGGAGAGATCTTGAGAAAATGAAACTTAAACTAATGTCTTTTGTGTAAATAAGAATTGTCAGACAAATTAAAGTAGCAGAGATGGGTGTTTCACTCAGAAGTTGTGTGAAGAACCAGAAATAGTTGTAGATAAATGAAGGCTTTAGATGCATGTGGTTTACTTACCAATGTTCGGACATTTCTTAGATTTTTTTGTTATTAATTTCAAATTTGATTCATCATGGTCTACAACCATAGTTTGTATATTTTAACTCTTTTAAATTTGTTAAGTCTTGCCTTATAGCTAATGACATGATCTACTGTGGTGGAAGTTCCACGTGCACTTGAATATGCAACCTGCTGCTGTTGGGTATAGAGCTCTAGCTGATTAGATAAATTATGTTGATATTATTGAGCTCTTCTATAACTTTATTTTTTGTATAGAATTAATGACTATGAAGAGAGGAATGTTGAAGACTCCATGTTGTATTGTGGATAAATTTACTTTTTGTTTTAGCTTTATCAGTTTTTGCTTCATGATTTTTGAACTTCCAAGTAAAGCATTTAGAATTATGACTTTGTGAATGACTCCATTGTCATTATGAAGTCTCCCTGTTTATTTCCGATAAGTTTCTTTGTTTTGAAATGGATCTTTTCTGCAACTAACATAGCTACCACAGTCTTCTTTTGATTAACGCTTGCATGTTCTTTTTAAGGGAAGTGTGTCATTGTGTCTGTTTATTTTACATGGTCTGACAATCTTTGTCTTTAATTAGTGTGTTTAGACTATTTACTTTTAGTTTAGTTAAGTTTTTGATAATGTTGGATTTTGGTTCACTATTTACTTTTCATTTTTGTTGTCTTCTCTCTTGCTTTTTGTTTTTCTTTTCCCAAATTCCTATCTTCTTTTGTATTGTTTGAAAAATTTTCACAATTTAATGTGAGCTTATCTGTTTGTGTTTTGTCTTTTTTTCTACTGTTTCTAATATTTCTTTGAGAAATACAAAATACATACCTAAATTTGATGATGTCTTCAGAGTTAATATTTGATTAATTGTAAATTCTGAATATTAATTAAAATGTAAAGTGTAAAAGTTTTACAACTATAGTTTCCTGACATCATATTACATCATATGTATGATATGCATACACGCTGGGGCAAGAGGAGGTTTACAGTTGTGGGCAGTGAAACACAGAATTTATTTTTATATTATTATTTTTAATTATGGTCTTATTTTCCATATGAAAGACTGTAAATCTACTTTTGCCACACCCTATATTCATATATATTAGGTCTACATACACTGAAAATATCACTAGAAAATATTACATTTTTTTTGCTTTCCAATGTCACTTATATTTTAAAGAACTTAAGAGGGAAAAGAGTCTATATTAATTACCCAGAAATACTAGTTCTGTGACTCTTCCTTCCTTCCTTTATGTTCCAGGTTTCCCTGTGCTAAGGTTTCTTTTAGGTTGAAGAACTTTAGCATTTCTTTCAGATCAGTTCTGTTGCCAATAAATTCTCTTAGTTTTCCTCAGCTGAAAATATCTGTTTCACCTTTTCCTGACAGATGTTTTCAATGAATTCAAAAGCCTGCATTGACATTTCTTTTTTGTCCGCTAAGAATGGTGTTCTGTCTTCTTTTCTCAATTTTCTTCCAGTGTGAAATCTGAATACATTCAAATTTCAGTTCCTCTATATGTAATATGTCATTTTCTCTATCTCCTTTCAAAATTTATTTTTTATATTTGTTTTTTGGCAGTTTTAGTTTGATGATCTTGAGCATGATTTTCCTTAATTTTATCTTTCTGAGGACCAAATTAAGTTATTAGTCATCATATCTCTAAATATATTTTCTGTAGCTATGTCCTTCTAGTTTCCTTAACGAGTTAAATGTTGCAGCTTTTGATATTGTTTCACAATTCCATGAGTCTCAGATTCATTTTTTAATCTTTTGCTTATTTCTGTTCTTTAGACTGGTTAATTTCTATTAATTCATCTTTAAAATAGTTGATTACTATCTTCACTTCACTATTGAAAACATTCAGTGAATTTTTCTTTTAGATGTCATACTTTTCAGTACTTTAATTCTCAAATTCTCGTTTGGTTTCTTTTTAATTGTTTCTATCTCTCTTGATACACAACACACATACACACACACACACACACACACACACACACACACTACCCTGATATATATATATATATACACATATATCTTTAACCCATAAAACCAGTTATAACTGATTTTATAATCTTTCATAATTTCTGCATTGGCATCTGTTTATATCCTTCTCTGTTCGAATTGATGAAGCTGTCTTCCTTCTTTTGGATTGTGTTCTGGACATATTGAGATCCTGTTGTGGGACTCTGAGTCCTCTTAAAATCATCTGGAGAGTATTGGTGTGTATGTGTGCATTGTCAATAAGCCCAGTTACATACATTTACACAATGGAATACTACTCAACCATAAAAAAGGAGGAAATCTTATCTCCTGTGACAGCATGGATAGACCTGGAGAGCATTGTGCCAAGTGAAATAAGCCAGTCAGAGACAGACAAATACCAAATGATTTCCCTTATATGTGGAATCTACTGAATAGACAAACTGATGAACAAGATAGAAACAGACTCGTAGATGCAGAGAATAGACTGATAGCTGTCAGAGGGGAGGAGGGTTTGGGAGCTACATGAAAAAGGCGAAGGTTTTAAGCAAAGAAAATACCTCATAGACCCAGAAAACAGTATGGTGATTATGAGAGGGAGAGGGGGTGGGGGAGGTAGAATAGGATAAATGGGGAATAAATGGTGATAGAAGGAGATTTGACTTGGAGTGGTGAACACATGATACAATGTAGAGATGATGTATTATAGAACAGTACACATCAAATTTATATAATTTTATTAACCAATGTCATACCAATAAATTCAATAAAATTTTTTTAAAACACAGTTATATATAAAATACAAGCTTAATCTCATCTTATTTGCATACTGGTTCCAAAGTCAAGTTCAATTTTTGAATCTATTGCTATATACTTTAGATATGCACTATGCTTGTACTTCTTTGAGGTTAATGTAGGACTTCTTCAGTGGTTTATATAATAGTTTAGGTGTCAGAGTTTATGCTTTGTTTCTTTGGGCCTGTTTCACACATGTGCATCTCAAGACTTCGTGCCCCCGTGAGCCCAATAGGAACTTCTTTAGCTCTCTCTTTTTGATTTTTTTCTTCATCATCTATCTCCCAGAGTACCCTTTTCCCAGTTCATCCACAAAGAAAGATTAGTTTATTTCAGGATATTAACCCCTGTGCTCTTGTATAGCTAAGTGCAACTTGGGCCAGCCTTGAGGTGACAGAGTAAGAAAGAAAGAGTGAAAAATAATATTTCTCTGAAACATACAATTTGGTCCTCAGGGAACCATTTTCTTCTCTGGCCAGAGGAGTTGATTTTCCCTCTGGAGTTTTAGGTACCTAGACTAATGTTTTTCTCAGGGTAGTTTAACTAAGAGACTAATCATATGTCAAAGCTAAAAATTAAAGGAGAAAAAAAACCCAAGGAAACTCACCAGTGATTTTTCTATCTTTAAGTTTTGACTTTACACCTCATCCTTCTTGCTATTGCTTATTTTGCATGTCTTCAGTTAGTTTATTTTCATATTCTATCTAGAGTTTATAGTTGTAATTGATAGAGGAGATAGGCTATAGTGGGCTTACTCTGTCTTTGCTGGTTCTAGAAGTGAACAAAATGATTTTGAAAAATCTATGAGATAGCCAAATAGTTACATCTAGTTAGGTATAGGAACCTGGATCTCAAGAGCTCTCATTGGGTTCAATTTTGAATTCATACATAAGTGGATGGTAACTGAACCCATAGAAGTGACTGAGAGTCCTCAGTTGGTGAGCTTAGAATGAAGAAAGAAGAGAGTAGAATCTTGGCACCAGTAATGTTTTGGAGACATTTGAAGAAAGAGAATCATATGATACAGACTGAAGGGGATGACAGATATATATGTTTTACAAGGAAATTATAGGGTATGGATTCTCAAAACCCATAATGTCGAATGCCACAGAAGTTAAGAAGAACGAAGTTTTGAAAGAAAACAAATTGTTAAAGATTTGAAATTTTATGCAGAGATCAATAAGAGTAACATCTGAGAAGCATCCATTTGACCTAAGGACAAAGATATCACTGGTGACTTTGGCAAGAACAGTTTACTGCCAATAAAGTCAGGGCCAAATAATAGTGGTTTAACTGGTGAGTGGGAGTGAATGTAAAAACCTCAAGTTTAGACAATGATAAAAGGAATTTGCTGTGAAAGGGAGGATGTAAGGCAGTAGTTAGAGGAAGAAGTTGTTTTTGATAGGTTTGAGAGATTTGTTTGTTTTATGTTAGCCATTTTTTTTGTTGTTTCTAAAGTAGAAGTAACCTTAGTACTGAAAATGCTAGTAGGAATGAATCAGTAAATAAAGACAAGCTAAAAACAAAGAAAGAAATGAAATTTCTAAAGGGGTGATAAGGAAGGGGGTCCTAAGTACACAGGAGGGGGCACTAGTTAAGAATGAATGAAAGAAAACTCTTTAGAGTAGCAGTGAAAGTGTTCCCCTGGACTCCCACCAGAATTTCTTGTTCTTATTTCCTTTCCCACCTCCTTACTGTTTTGGGAGAGAAACCCTGTCTAAAGAATCAATGGCATATAAATTCTTATTGCAGAGTCTGTATTTGTCCAGTCCTGATTGCAAATTCTTCACAGATTTCCAAATTCATCTATTCAAATGCCTATTGTATATCTCAATTTTTTCATATAATAAATACCTGAAACTTTATATAGTCAAGGCAAAGCTTCTGACTTTTTGCCAGTGCTGTTCTTCTTTAATTCATCCTTCTTTTGGTAAATGAGAATATCCACCCTCTCAAGAAAAATAATCATCTTTCATTTATTCCTTCTCCTTAACCCCTATCTAAGCCATCAGCAAGTAGAGCAGACTTTGAGAGTTCCAGAACTTGTTAAAACTCTGTCCACGTTCTTTCATCAGTACTGCTATGACTCTTGCTAAGCCCTTATTAATCTTCTACTTAACTACCACAACTGTCACCTCATTTCTCTAATTTGTGCATCTGTACAAGCTAATTAATCAAACGTTAGCCAGTCAGATCTTTGTGAATGTACCTCAGATCATATCCCATGCTGCTCTGGAAACCTTCAGTGATTTCTTGTTGAACTGAGAGAAAAATTCCTGCTTATTACCTCTACGTGCAGAAAGATTTGAAATAAGTGTTTAACAGCTGATGTGGAATGAGCATTCACCAATTAAAAAGCACACTGGTCACTGAGTGCAAAGCTGAAGTAGTCCCTAACGATGGAATATCAGCCTTGCCTGCAAGGTGCCACAAGCCCACTTTCCCCCTCACTCATTCTTCCCGAACAGACTGTCCTTCTTCCATAGATTCTCTTTGTCTAGAACCTTCCATGGCTGGCTTTCTCTTGCCCTCCATGCAGTATCTCAGATATTACATTCTCTTACCAATTAATATCAAGTCCTTACCTTGACCCACTTAGTCACGATCACACCTGTTTCTTTCAATTTCTCATGCTACTGAAAACTATATGAAATTATTTTGTACACTTACTTATTTCTCTCATTCTCCTCAACTAGAATTTAATTTTTCCAAGAACAGAAACTTTGTATTTTCACCACTGTATCCTCAGAATCAAGGACAGTGCCTGGCATACAGCAGACCTTTATACTCATTCATTAAATGCGTGAACATATGAGTAAATAATGTAAAAATAGACACATAGAAGAAAGTGCCTATAAAAAGTAAAAAATAAAATAATTATAACTTTATTATCTATCTCTTTTATTTCTAGCCTACCTATGACTTTCAGACTTGTACATCCAAATTTCTACTAGAATGCTCATCACCAACTAAATTTTGTTATCAATTTATCCCTTTACCTTGATATATTCCTAGTTTTCTCCCCTGTAATGGCGTATAAAACACAGTCATCCTACCCTGATTTGCTGTACAGTATAATAGTAGGTTTTGCATTGAATTGAATGGGTCTCCCCAAATTTTCTGCCATTTATTATTTACAGGAAAGTTAACCTCTCTCTGGCTCAATATTCTGCTCTATAAAATAATAATAAAACCACCTGTTCTATAATATTTTGGGGAGTATTATATAAATAAATCAAGTCATGTAATCCCTTGAGACTATGACTGGCAGAGTAAGCACTCTATAAGCCATAGGTATTAGGATTTACCAAGCAAGAAACAGAGAAATAATCTTGGGTCTCTTCAGCTCTCTTACATTCCCTGTCTAACTGAAACAGAGAATCTGCAAATTTTGCCATCCAACATCTTCCCAATCTAACTCCGTTAACAAACACTGATTGCTAATCATATCTACATCGTATCTTGACAGTTTACTGCAAGAACAGCTCAACTATTTCCCTTTTCCTCCATCTCTATTTTCTTGTCAATTCCTTTTATCATAATGATCTTCCTAAAATAAAATCTAATATATGACTTCCCAGACTATAATCTCTCAATAACTATGTATTTCCTTCAGGATAAGACAAAAGCCCAGCATGACAAGGAAAGTCTGTCATTTCCCATCACTTCCTTCTGGAAAACCTACTCTGTCACAGTGAAGGGTTCACAATTGCCCCAGTGTGCCGGCTTCTGTCATGCCACTGAACCCTTGCTTAGACTGTTGACTTGCGTGGAAAGGCAGCCATCCCCTACCTCTTTCTCCTTCTCCTCCTCTCAACAACTCTTTGCTTAACAGATGCCCAATCAGTCTTTAAAAGTGATGCAAGTTGTCATCACCTCTTTAATGAATAGCTTAATGAACAAAGATCTACTAAGAGCTCATTGCATGCCAGAGCATTTGTGGTTATTATTATTTCAATGTAATATACTTCAAGCTAGATTTCTTCTTCTAGGCTTTCTTTTATTTTTCCCAGACAAAGCTACATTTGACTTAAGATTTAAGCTCTCAGAGCTTCTATGACTAAAAAAACCTCATGTTTACAAGTGATTTTTCTTTATCCAAACACTCTTAATTTATTTGAACTTTATTATAGTTCCTCTTCCCAGTATCTGGAGGCATCATTGAAAGGCTTTTTTGCTAAACTCCAAAATATTAGTTCAAGTTCCTGCGTGTCTATGAATTTATGTGAATATTAAACTTTGAATATAAAAATATCAATGTTTGATAGGTTACATAATAGTTTATTCACAGTTATTCAACCTTCAATGTAATGAATAAGATAAATTCATGGTTTCATTAGAGCTAAAACATTAGGATTTGTTGTTTTGTCCATTGGAATACCTGTAATGATGATAATTTAAATATAGTTGGTCACATCTAGACTAATTGTGTAAATTTGCATGATGTTCTTTTAAAATAAAACTAATGAAAGTAACTATCATGACAGCCCTGTTAACCATATTTAAAAATAGAAGTTTTATTTAAACTTCTATTTTTAACTGTTTAGGCACATCAAGCTCTGAGCTAGAGGCACCCCAAGACTAGTGGAATAAGAACTCCCTGGTGATAAGCAAATGCATCACTCTTAGCAACTTCTCATCAATAAACCAAAATGAGGCCTGTTAAGGACCGCAGTGTGATGCATAGCTTGCGAAAGTGGCAAATGCTGCTGGGTTGTTAAAGATTAGGAAATTCAGAGTTGTAGATGAGAAACATTCATTCTTTGGCAAAGAGTCCTTTCAAGGTTAACTGCATAGACCTCGAAAGAAGAATTCAGTTTCCAATTCATGGCGAAGGTAGATGGGATCTTGAAGTTCCGGAAACAGAAGTTCTATTACCTTAATACTATCAATCATGTTACCAAGGAACCTTTGTACAATCCTTAAAAATAAACCAATATTTGATAACAACATTTTCATATTTTAGAAACAATGTTTTTGTTGACAGGGTTCTCTCCAGCAAGGCCATAAAACAGCTGTTATTAAGAATTCACAAGTTGTATGTCATCCAAAACGGAGGACTTTAAATTACAGTAAACCCTCACTTAACATTTGTCCTGTGACTGTAAGTTAAATAATGTGTAATAAAACCAATTTTGTGATAGGGTAATTGATACAACAGTGAAGTTCCTAGGCTTTTGAATGAAGTTAAAATGACATTGAACAAAAGGACATTATGGAGGACCTGCTGTGTTTCCATGGAGCCTGAGGGGCTTCAGATAGCTGCTCTAGGGTTTACCTGTCTGGGCAAGTGCTGAGGGGATCCAAGTGGACGGGACTCCAGCCTGAGCTCCTCCTTCCATCGGAGTGGCTCTTCTCTTGCCTGATTACAGGAGGGATGGCTATGTAAACTTTGAATAATGGTTCCCAGGAAACATCAAGAGTGAGATAGGAGCTGAGGTGTTTTAAAAATCTTGTAGTTTAATGCTTTATAATTTGTGCAATTGTAACTTTTATAAACTTATTTTTAAAATAAAAATGGGTTCTAAGGCTATTGGGTGTTTTAAATCCACTACTGTCAAGTAAGCCTATTTATCCTGTATGTACTTCAGAAGCCATTTAAAACACTACCAATTTAAGGTGTTTATTAGAGTGTAAGCATTTCTCTGTTATATTATAAATAGTATATTTACTTTCAGTGAAAATTTAATAATCAAAATATGCAACTTAAAATAATGTAAATGTGTTTAGGGTGATTTGGGAGCAGTTGTAACTATTTCATAAGCCAGCCGTCTGATAGAAAGTTGTACACAGACACCAATGCTCTGTAATCATTTAACAGACATTCCACAATCTACTGCATCATCCTTAAAGTAACTTGAGTGCTTCCTGGTGTGTTATAATTGCTCGTTGTGGTAAATACCACATAAATAATTTGTAAGCTCTTCAGGCAGTGATACTCTCTCCTACATATCTGGTAATTATTTGTAAATACAAGACTGTTTTTACTAACTGGGAGTGTATCACTTTGAAGTACTACTACATTATTTTTGGGAATGATTGTCTTGAACTTTTGGAAATATCATTAGAAATTATGCATTAGTGCCAGGTTTAAACACATATCTCTGAATGATGACTAACATGATAAGATTCAGAATAAAGAATATCATGATTGAATTTTATGAGAAGTCACTATCAATAAATTATTTGTGCATGTACAATATGCATCTACAAAATTAGTGTCATAGAAAATTTGAAAGCAATAAATATGATAATATAACTTCTGCACTCAAGAAACTTACATTTTGTTTGAGGCAAAAGTTATTAAACATGAAATAAGGAGATGCTGATGATGTATTCCATTAATCACTCCATTTCTCTAATAGGTCACTGCTGTAGGTTGAGGGGTAAAATCAGTGATGGGTCTACCACAAATTTATGCTACCTGGAGTTAATAAGTCCTCATTTCTCCTTGACAAGTATTTTATGCCTCTCTTTCCTATCACATTCCCTGAAGATTGCCCTGACAATCTCTGCTTGTTGGTAACTTCGAGTCCTATGCCCTCTTTCCCAAACCTTCACCACTTGGAAATCAAATCACCAGTGGTACATGACTGGAAAACTTTCAAGGTCTTGAACAAATGTTGCGATTCACTACTTAAAACTCAAACAAACAAAATACTCAGTTCTCATTTTCTTCATGTTTATTTGCTTCTTCCCTGGAGGAAGAATGGGCTGAATCTTTGTTGAGGTGAATACTTTTACATAAAAATAACACATACTCTTTGTCCACTTTTAAAACTTTGATTCATCATTCTTTTCCCTGGTCACATCCTCCAAGCTCCTCCTATCAGCTCTATCCTCTCTCTCTTCTTAGTTATACTAAATATGCACAAACAAAAAACCATAACCACCAAAATAACAAACAAAAAAATCTTTTCCCCCTAATACAATGGTTCTTTTTTCACTTATAACCACATTTCTTGAAAAATAATCTACCCGTCAATGTACTTAATCACCATTCACTCCTCACTTTGCACTTTAGTTTCTTCCTGAACCACTTTACTGAAAAATCTTCTCTTGAAGGTTACCAAGGTTTTATAATAATTCTACTAAAATTGTGTTAAAGATCATAGGTGAATGCTGAATGCAATTATGGTATTTGCTTTGTGAGTATCTATCTGCTTTAAGCTAGGTAATCACATTGTAAAAGTGAACAGGACTTAACATATTAGCCTTTAAAAATATGTGTTAAACTGAATAAAATAAAATAGTTTAGCCTATGAAATCTAAGGAAACAATAAAATAATCAAATAATGCTCCTAGCTGTCACTTCAACTTTAGTGTAGCATTTTGTACTGTCGAACAATAATCTTCCCTTTGTAACTCTTTCTTCCATTGACTTTCATGAAATTCATCATATTCTATTGGTCAAAACAGGATTTGGCAGAATGTGCTCACTTAAGAATTGATGGGTCAAATGGAGAGTTTTGAAATGGAGCATAAAGATAGCTAGTGAGTTAGGTGCAGGCTTTGTAGAAAGATAGATCCAAAATCAGGAGGGCTTGTGTGCAGTTGAGAGAAAGGTAAACAGTGAATGAGAATCGTCACGAGGACATTATGAAGGTAGTCCACCAAATGCACAATCAGCATGGCAAATGGTGCTCAAGAAACAGGGAAATGCTTGAGATTTAGGTAAGAGATCCACTCTCAGTGTCAGAGTCAGGCAGTAGGGAGACCCATCTCTAGGCACAGACCTCATTCTAGAAGAAGTGAGATGACAAACTTGGGATCTTGGAACATATCAACAGAAGGATTCAGGTTCAGATCCCAGACTAGGTTGTTCAGTGGTACAGAGCCAAAGAACACAATACAGATTACAGCTATATTCATAATTATCACAACCTGTCAACACAGCAGAGTTGATTTTATCCACAAGATTTTCACTTGGAAACAGCATTGTATGCATTTGATTAACATCATAGGGTGAGAATTATATTTTAAGGACATATTTTGAATAATGAGATATGATTCATCAATGGACTTATGAAAGTCTTTTTGATAGTGGTAAAAAAGAAAAAGTAAAACTCACTGTCCCAACAATTTCCAAATGCCACAATACAATAGTGTCAGCCACATGCACATTGTTGTGTAATAGGTCTCCAGAAAGTCCCTATCCTATATGACAGAGCCCTATACCCACTGTACAAGTAACTACTCTCTGCTGTCCCTCCCTCTAGTCCCTAACTGAAAGACTTTTTATTTGGACTCTTTGGTCTGAGGTACCATCACCATATCTGGGGATAGAGCTGTGTAGATATGAATATTCTCTCTGGTATCAGAGATCAGGGTAAATGCAGTAAAGCTGAGGCTGTATTGCCTAAGGGAAAAATGGTAGACTTGGATTTAAGAATGCGCACTGAGGAGTTTTGATGAGGTAGTTAAATGATGAAAATCCAATCGTCTTGCTATTTGATGTGTACTGTAACCTTTCTTTCAAATGTGCCTAACATATCATCGACATTGCTCACTAATACTTTTGTGGAAGTCAAGAAAGCATGGGAAATCAGAAAAAGCAGATATATAGATTACATATGAAAAGACATAAAATATCTATCATTGCTTGTTTTGTTGTATATTTTTGACCTCTTGTAAAAAGGGTGCAGGAAGTCTTTTTAAACTAAGGCGGCTATAAAATGATTCTGATACACCTCCAATTTTCAGTAAAATTGCTGAAATACTAACATTTGCACTGAGAACTAAAGAGAAAGACACTGGCTATTATTTAGAACATTTGTTCTACATCCATTGTAGATGGTGTGAATTGTGAAATACTTCTCCCGACTCTGCGTTTGTGCCTCATCCTTCGAAACGGAGTAAGGTAGGTATCCTTAATGGGAATGGGCAAAGACATTAACTCTTCCTCACTCTTTGTCACTACCCCAGGACACATTAACACATTGAACAAAATGTTATATGCTTGCTTCTTATAATGTTGCAAACATTTTATGAACCAGGAAAAGAAATCTGCTACTTCTTCCTAGAATTAACCTTTCAGGATATAATACAGATAAAAGAGGAGAAATGAGCAAAGACATACTGACATCAAGATGTTTTGTTATGGGAGAAATTGAAAGCAAGGAAGGAGACATAAAATTTCTAGGAACAATACAGTGAGCATGTAATTTTTCATACACTAAAGTTCTCCAAAAACATCAGTACTCAATATATCAGTCTGTACACTTTAGAGGGACTCTTTCTCCATGAAGTAGTCTTGAAGTAGATCATTGATGCTTAGGCATTACAATTGGGCTGTACTCATTAATCTGAACTATTTTATATTGAAAAATATAAAAATATTGAGAAAAAGACATTGGGGAAGAATAAGGACATGCCACCTCTCCAATCTGTAGCAAATGAGACCTAAAAAAGCTCTTTTCAATTCAAGGCTAAAAACAATCAGATAGAAAACAACACAGGAACCTTGAAAGGTATTAAAGCCTAAAAAGGAAAGCATTTGATGAAAAGAAAAATGTATTCCTGAAAAAATTTCAAGAATATAAATAAAATAAATGTACTTAAATGTTTTTTGGTACAACAAAGGTCCACAACTTTTTAACAATAAAAACCTCACATGACATTAAGTACTAGAAGAAAATGGAACATCTATTGAGAAGAAAATATTGTAACACATAAATTTTATCTCGAATCATAATTTCTGACATGTATAAAAGTTCTAAGACATGACTCAAAACACATAGAACTCCTGTATATAATTTTTGAGAATATACTCAAAGATCAAACAATATTTTAAACTAATCAATTCAGGAACTCAAAAATGAAAGCACACTATCCCATTGTATAATTAAAGTCCTGCTGCTGAGAGTAACAAAATCAAATTACGTTTGCCCTAACCAATGTTGCATCATTGGTTAAAGCCTGGATTCTGACACTAGATTGCCTGGGTTCCAACTGGACTTAACAGAAGGTGAAGGTATTGGTTAAAGAACCTATATGAAGGACCCATGGACATAAACAATGGTGAGGGGATTCATTATGGAAGCAGGGGGCAGGCTGGCAGGAAGGAAGGGAAGGGGGGAAAAGTGGAAAAACTATACAATAAAATATTTTTTAAAAACTTCACATTCCACAGTCAATATTTTTATAAATGTACATTTGCCATTTTGTTTCTACTAATACATTTGAGATGAGAGCAAAACAGAACTTTTAGATTAACCTGATATATAAAGAAAATTCCCCATTTGTACTTTTCTAAACTGAGAGACTTCCTTCAATACAACACTCAGATATAACAAAGTCTGTATTTTGTTATATTTGAAACATCTTAAGACTTCATATCAATATCAACTGTCTTGTTCATTTAAATGACATTTCTTGATACAGGTTCAAGTATATTTGCTAAATTCTTTAAGTATCTTCTTCATTATTTTCCTAATACACAGTAACTACAACTTGTATGTAATAGCCTTGAGAATATGAAATGTTGACCATTTTACCCAAATGTGATTTATATCATTATTATTAATAGCTTAATTCTGGAAGAATATTTTCCTACATTAATTTGATTCATAGAGATTGTGTCCTTTGTAAGTTCTTTGTTTAATAAGATCAAATTTATTTATCAAATTTGTTTAAAAACAAAGTGGGCATAAATTATTACTAGCTTTATGACCTAGTTTCCAAATCTTGCCCATGATAACATTGATAATAGCTACCTCCTTGGGTTGTTGTGAAAACTATACCTGTAATATGATATCTCTGGCACATAGTTAGTCCTTGATAAATAATAGATATTAATATTGTCAGATCTTTAGATTTTCTATTTTTTATTATTATAAGTAATGTTTGATTCACTTGGTACATTTTAAATTACAATTTATATTCAATGTTACTTTGTATTAGTTTCAGGTGTACAGCACAGTGGTTAGACAATCGTATACTTTGTAAAGTGTTCTCCTTGTTATTTCCAGGACCTATGTGGCACCATGCAGAGCTGTCACAATATTGATGACTATATTCCCTATGCTGTACCTTACATCCTTGTCACCTTTTTGTAACTACAGTTGGCATGTTTCTTAATATGGATACCATTATTTTTATCAGAGAAATTCTTAAAAGTAAAATTTTGGGGTGAAACTAGAGAAATATTTTAAAGGCATTAATACTAATTCTCACTAGCAGAGTAGATAAGAATATATGTAAAAATGAATTACCTTTTCTTCATTTTGAAGATAATTCTTTTAATTTAAATTAAAAAATTTTGATTAATAGACAATATTGATGTGCTATTATTTATACATTGAATTTGTAATTGTGAAACTGACATTTTTGTACAATTAATATCAATTTATTTTCTTTTGTGAATTGCCTGTTTGCAGGATATGCATATTTCTATAGGGCTATTGGTGTTTTGCTTATTGATAAATAATCTAAAAGATATTGTTCAAAAATAGGTAATTAAAGTAATAATTGTGAGTAATAAGTTAAACATATAACAGCAAATGAAATGAATAGTCATAAATGTTAAGTTTTTATCTTTCATGATGGCAAAGAATAAATATTACATTTTCTTAACTGTAGTAATAAGTATAGTAAAAAATATAGTCTAGCAAATCAGGACACAAAATAGTGAGTAAGGAAGTTAAACAAACAAAAAAGAACTAGAAAATTTGCCTATAACATGATGACAGAACTCAAGCATATTAGAGATGACAATGACTTTAAATAAATCTCTTATTAAATGGCTAAGTTTCTAAGTTTCTTAGAAGGGTTTTAAAAATAAATGATTTATTAACACAGTGGTAAAAAGAGGCAAAATTAACATAAAATATTATAGAAAATTAAAAAATATTGAATTTTCAAGAAAATCAAGAAAATTTTATTTATTTTTAATTTAATTTTTATTGCATTTTTTCCATTACCATGTAGTCCCCTTATACCCCATCCTCCCAGCAATCACCACACTGTTGTCTGTGTCCCTGAGTCCTTTTTCTTTTTTTGCTCAATCCCTCTAACCACTAACCACCACCCCCACTAGCTGTCATCTGTTCTCCATCTATGAGTTTGTCTCTGTTTTGTTTGTTAGTTCACTTTGTTCATTAGATTCCACATATGAGTGAAATCATATGGTGTTTGTCTTTCTCTGACTGGCTTATTTCACTTAGCATAATGTTCTCCAGAGAAAATTTTATTAAAAACTGAAAAATTAGAGAAAAATTTTCCTCTAAACTATTTTTAAATGTATAACTCTAAACTATTTTTAAAAAATGTGATACTTGAACAAAAGTCAACAATTAGATGAAACATGTTCTATCTATAAACATACCTGTGTAAATGCATGTGACTAAAGAAACCTAAAAACTAAGGAACGAATTATTCCATAAATTGAATATTTGGGGTAAACCCAAATTAGCTGGTTTGCAACTACTACAACACTCAAAATAAATTCCAGGTTATTTAAAAAAATAAAGAAAAAATGTAATCACACAAACTAGAAGAAAATAGAGGAAAATCATTGATCTTATAGTGCAAAAAAGTTTTTCTAAGCTTACAAAGAATCATAGAAATTATACATTTATATCTCATTAAACTTGGTGCTATACAATGAAATCCTTTAGATGCTAAGGAATACTATAAATAAGTTATAAGGCAATTAAAAAATAGCTTGGAACATATGGGCTACAAATATGACAAACGCTGGATTGTACCATGTATACAGGATCTCAAAATAGGTGAGGAAACACTAATAAACCAATAAAAAGCCCATAAACCAATAATTCCAGAATATTTATCCTCATTTGTAATGAAAGAGATTAAAATTAGACAACAATGGAATTATTTTAATATAGGATTGGTTGAAATGTATAAAACATAAAATCATCAACATGGCAAAAGAGGTGAAATAGTCACTCCTGTCCTAGGAGTTTTTATTGGATGAACATTGAGCCATTGGGGAATATGTGTGAAGAGATATAATAATATCCTCATTCGACCTGGATATTTTTTCTTGCATTTTTTTTCTAATAAAAAATGTTAGACATAAATGTGCATATGTGACCCTTAATATAACATTTATCAGATTATTATTTATAAAAGCAAATAGAAATAATCTGTATAGATTATTGGTAGATAAGTTATGGAACATTATAAGGAAAAATTCTGAAATATTAAAATTATATTAGAATTTCATTCTGCATGTAAAATGTTAACTATGTCATATTCATGGAAAAAATTGGAATATTTATTCAACACAGTGTAGTAAATACATGCCTGCAGGGCAAAACTGAAGAAGTTATGCCAATATATGGATAAATCAATTATAAAATGTGACATTTTAGGAAGTTTGTTTACATTTTTATGATTTCAATAATTACTGTACTTGTAATACTTATATCATTAGAAAAATATATAATATATAAATTTGAATATCAGGAAATAAAGGAATAAAGGTATTGTGGCTTGGGAAGGAGGCCTGCCCTCTGCGGGCACAGCCTTCAGAGGACAGGCACCGGGTGGCCTTCGGTTGCCCCTGTGCAGCACCTACCTGGGCAGCATCTCCTGCTGGTGTCACGCTTGTATGGACATTGAAGCAGCAGTGCCCTAGGAGCGCAGAACTCATACTCAGTTTGCTATTTGTACCATCCTTAATATATTATTTCTAACTCTATCATATATTCTTAGCTTATAAGCATGTATACGTACACACACACACACACACACACACACACACACACACACGTACAGTGCTTTGTTGTGTGCGGGTGGAGGGAACACTTGCACATGTTTTAAATCCCTAAATCCATGAGTCAAACATGGCAAAACAGAATCACCTAGGAAATTTTTAAGTAATAATATGCCCTAGTCTCATCCACAAATACCCCAGTAGGTCTGGGAGTGGAAATTGCACCTGTTCATGCTTAAATGTCTTTCCTGCTGCTTATGCATACTTAAAGGAGAGAATCCTTGAGCACGGACTAAAAGAATTTTCACTAACAGCCACATACCTCACTATCATGTTCAATAAGCCTTATAGTACCTTTAGAATCTTGTGAGAAATATGCTACTCAGCTGAGCTCCAAAGATCCTGTCTTGGTCTTTGTAGTAGTCAAGGTTCTCCAGAGAAGCAGAACTGACAGAATGAGTACATAGAGGGGAAGAGAAATGTATTTTAAAGGATTGCTGCTGTGAGGGCTGGCAAGTCCAAAACCTACAGAACAGGCCGGCAGGCTGGGGGCTCAAGGAAGAGCTGATCCTGCCGTCTAGGTCAAGGCAGCCTGGAGGTAGACTCCCTTCTCTCAGGGGGAGCTCTATCTTGTCTTGCGAGGCCTTCGAGGATTGAATGAGGCCTACCCACATTATAGGATAGTCTGTTTTACTCGATTACTAGTTCAAATGTTAAGCGCATAAAGCAAACACCTCCAAAGCAATATCTAGACCGATGTTTGACCAAAATCCAGGTGCCCTTGCCTAGCCAAGTTGACATATTAAATTTAGCCATACAATAGAATTTTATTGTCATTAAAATAAAACATTTTAATTTACCTGAATGACATGCTCTCTAATGATGTTTAGTACATTTGGGGGAGTTTTCAATTAAATTACATTTCTAAGTAACTTATAAATATCTTCTCACATTTCAGATCAAGATGTTAGGAGATACTTTTGGTATAATAAGACATCCCAGGTTATTAACTAGGATCCTGCAACTTTCTGTATATCAGCATCTCAAAATTCTGTAAGCTGTGGTGGGCTTTTTCCCCAAGTGTGTAGAAGGAAAATAATTCAGGGAAAGGAGCCTAGTGATGGGTGACTTTCCACTGACTTCAGTGGAAGAGTTCGCTGCAAGCCTTACTGTTTTTCTATATTTTTCTATTTTTAATTTCAGAAGTGATGGCAAGAATTCGAAAGTGAGATTTCCTGTGAGTCTTCAAGTTGACGAGGCACAGTCACTGGCTCCTCCCGTCCCTGCACTCTCCATTTCATCTGCCTGGTACGTGCTCCAACACATGTATCACGCTTATTATATTTCATCATTTCCTGTGGGATGTTTCCTCAGGGTCTCCATTGAGATCCACCAGCAAACTGCATGCTCTGTTTATTGCGGAACTAAATGAAGCATGCCGGGCAGCATCTGAAAACAATTAAAAATAATTGAAATGAACTGTGGACTCTACTAGTCTCATTAAGTTTTATATTTCATCCTCCACACTTTGGGGGATTTCAGTCTGAACCTCCCATCCCTCAGGCCCTCCTGCTGGCAAAGGGCTCCCCTTCCCTGGGCTGATAAAGGGCCTGTTGGTTTAGGATGCTGGGGCCACGATCTACGACCGGGCAGGGAAAAGGCCTGATCACTGCCAAGAGGCTTCTGTGGGAGGAGACGATGCCTCTCTTCATGAGCTGCCTTTTAGCAGCTGCCTTATGAATTAATAAATACCATTATGAATATGCACACATTCCTTATTAAGAATTCACAAGCACATTAATCAAGTCACTCACATGCAACTCAGGATATTGAAGTTAGCTTGTCTGTTGCCTTTCTTTGAGAGAGAGAGAGAGAGTGGAAAGGACATAGAAACAAAGACAGGCAGAGACAGTGATAGAGAGAAAACTAAAATTTTTAAATTATTTAGCTATATAAAGAGTGGAGATAATTAAAAGTTTGAAAAAATTTCCTGAGATGAGACCGTATTTCCAAAGTCCACCTTATGTTAACTTGGACACAAGTAAGTTAAATATCACAAATGTTATATTGAAACTGATTTGATGGTTAAGTTATGTCAAAATAATAAGTGCACTCTTCCACAGAATATAAAAATATCTATCCTAGAAGGCTCTGTCTCTTAGTAGATAAAATCATTCCCTTTTTGTACCCAGAAAGGTTGAAGAAATTTAGTTGTGAGATAATTACTCTTAGTGAGATATTTTACATGATTCAGTGACAGGTATGAGGAAATGAGATTAGCTCTTACCGTGAAGGATGACTTAGATGTGAGCTTGAAATAATATGTGTATAAAAAAGATAAAAGTGGGCATTTTATTAAATGGATAACACTTGTGAAGATTATTCTGTAGTCAGCACTGTAGTTTTGCATGTTTGACAAAAAGAACACTGGGAAGTGTCAAAGTACAACTGACCTTTTAATTTTCTCTGTTTCAGAAAGATCTGATTACCCTTAGGCTCATCTTAAAATGATCTCCCTCTATCAACTGTAGAACTTTGATATTACAATTTATTCCAAATGATCATGTTGGTGAGGCTTAGAGTTAGAATCCCATTAATTTCTTAAATTTTTATGAGTAAATTAACCACAGGAGCAACTCCAACATTTCAGACCGAGGACTCCTTTCTTTTAATGTTGTAAAATTGAGCTTATTCTATCAGTGCTATATTAGATAACAACACACTTTTTTCTGCCTCATCTAAGTGAAAACAAGAACCATCCATTTCTTCCTCCTTATAAGATATGATAATAATAGCTAATGATTTCCAAACACTTGCTATGTACCAGCTACTATCCTCAGTGCTTTATATGCATTTTCTCATAATAGTAGACCTGTGAGGGAGAATACCATTATCTCCATTTTCGCACGTAAAAAGGTGCAGCTAAGGGTCAGAGAGGTAGCTTGTTTATGTAGCATTTAAAGGCAGAGCTGGAATGCAGACCATGACATTCTCAATCTTGCACCCAAGTTCTAAGCCATCACACTTACTGCCTTTGTGAACGTTGTCCAGACTCCACTGATCTGATTAGGCACAAAATCCAAAAGAGAAGAGAGAACAGGCATCTTTGAGGAACTGAAAGTTCAACAAATCTAGAAGATGGGAAACATAGATTATGAAGGAACTAGTGGTCTGCGGTGTGAAATGAAGCTGAAGACTACATCAGGGTCTGGAGTGCCTACAGTCTCATAGTCTGTGTTAAGGAGCATGGACCTTACCCCAAAGCAATAGGAGGCTATGGAGAGTTTTAATCATTGCAGTTGAATGACCAGGCTTGCCTTTCCAATACTGAGAGAAAGCTTATGAAGAATATCAGAGGTTGGTAGAAGAGGCTATTTCTATAGTCTACAAAGAGATGCAGCTGTATTTTTCCCCTGAGCATGCTGGGAGATTATATATATTTAAACAACATGTAAATAAATGTAATGTTAAGAAATAATGAGAATGTATGTATATATTATAATACACTCTAAATATACATTTTAATTTCTTCCCCTGTTTCTTTCACAGAACTAAATGGATAAACTTCCCTAAACCTTCTCATACATATTGTGTTATATGACTGAGTAAACAAGTATAGAATATGAGGAAAAGATTATTTGCTCTAGGAGATTGGATATGAAATTTTATTAACACATTTAATAGTTTAATAGTATAACTTTTTCTAGTGTGCCCTTCTAGGCCTATGGTCAATGCTAATTTCCATGTCTATGTGAAATTGTAACCCTCTGATGAGGGAAATGTGAAAATGATTTTGAAATGATTATTGGTTCTAACATTGTGTTTCTTGCAACACAAATTTTGTATTTAAACTGTTTAGACAATTATAGGAAATATAGCAATCAAGACTAGATCAAAATAATATAAAACAACATTCTCTATGTCCCTAGAAACATTTTATCCTTTATTGCTCTTACTCTACTTGTTCAGGAATGCAGAAATCTCACCTGTAGGTTAGTCCCTTTCTGAAACTCTAGTATGTGGAAGTGACTTCTGTTGTCACCAGCAAGAAAAGGTGAGCTAGAATTTGAGACTAAAACATGAAATAAATAAGTAGAACTAGCTCAGGCTGGTGTGGCTCAGTGAATTGAGGGCCAGCCTGTGAACCAAAGGGTCACAGGTTGGATTCCCAGTCAGGGCACATGCCTGGGTTGCAGGCCAGGTCCCCAGTGTGGGGCACATGAGAGGCAACCACACATTGATGTTTCTCTCCCTTTCTTTCTCCATCCCTTCCCCTTTCTCTAAAAAGAAATAAATAAAATATTTTTAAAAATTGAAAAGAAATAGAACTAGAGGTTATTTTTATGCAATAGCTTTAGTGTGGATAAAAAAGTCTTTAAAGCCTAGATGTTATATCTGGAGGTAGGAAGTGAAAAATAACTATAAAGGAAATAACTGACAACTTATGCTTTGGAAGGAAGTAATCTTGGGGAAAATTAAGCTATAAATGCAAATATCAATATAAAATGCAAATATGAATATTGAGGCATATAAACATATAGCTACAGAAACAACTATGTTTAAATATATAAAATATATGTATATGCATGTGATATATAACTATTCTGTATTTATAGCTTTGTCTATATATCTGTGTACATATATAGATATATAGGTATTTTGTATATATAAATATACATACACACATGCAGTCAGGTGCTGCATAATGACTTTTTGGTTAACAATGGACTGCATATATAATGGTAGTCCCATAAAATTATAATGGAAATGAAAAATTCTTATTGCCCAGTGATGTTGTAGCCACATGTGATGCTAGAATAAACAAATCTATGGTCTTTCCAGTCATAAAAAGCAGCACATATAATTATGTACAGTATATAATTCTTCATAATAATAATAAATGACTGTGTTAGTGGTTTATGTATTTACTATACTATAATTTTTATCATTATTATAGAATGTACTCTTTCTACTTATATAAAAAGTTTGTTGTAAAACAGTATGTGTATTATGCTGGCAGTAGCCTCATACATCTTGAGTTTACCTTGACTCAATTACCTATTTTCCTTTTTGTGTTTGATTTAGTCTTGTAGGGTTTTTTGTTTTGTTTTGTTTTGTTGTTTTGTTTTTTGTACAGTAACATGCTGTAGAAGCTTTTACCTTAGGAGCAATAGGCTATACCGTATAGCCTAAGTGTAGGTATCCCACATGGCTACCATTTAGGTTTGCGTAAGTACACTCTATGATGTCTGCACGAGGGCAAATCCCATAACAGTACATTTCTTAGAATATATCCCTTAAACTGCACATGACTCTGTTTGTGTATATATATTTTTTCCAGAATGTATACTTGTATATACATATTTTTTCTAGAATGTTAGCAGAGCCTGGGCAAAGGAGAGATATTAAGAATGGTTAAATAAAGGTGATTTAAACTTAAAATACCCAAGTCTAACACATATAAGATTCTGTGCAATCAGTCTAAGAAAACAAAACGCAAAGACGTTCTATTATGATAAGAGGAACATTCGAGTTATCCCCTAATAAAGAATTAGACACAAAGTAACTATCAACCTATATTCATTTTACCTATAATTTGATTTGTTTTGATTAATCAATTTAGAACTAGCGTGGAGTGAAAGTATGGACCATAGACGTTATCCCACCAAGTTTCTCACAAGAAGGGAAAGTGAATTGAAAACAACTGCACATTTTTACTAAATTACAATATTAAAGTGTCAGCAAGATTCTCTTCATTTGAAATGCTACCTTTTAAATGAATTATAAAAGTACTTGTATGGCTTATTTATGACCTCTTCCATACAAACCATTTGTTTGCTATTAAGTTTTGTTACCAAGTTGGAAAATTCTTTTCCATAGTGATAAATGTGCTTGTGAATTTCTTCTTTTTAAGTGGTTATTAAGATATCTGATAATCCAGCAAACATCTTGTAGCATTATTTTGTTGTCTTTCTAAATTATTCGATTGGCTAAAATGTTTGGTTTTTTCCCCAAAAAGCTCTAGTAGCGCTTAGTTGTCTTTAACTTCATTCAAAAAATTTGTTAGGTTGTATAAAAAAAAAACATCAAAATTGGTAAGTTTTTGTGCAGACATTTTAATATTGAAGATGGAAGAAAATATGTAACGTTTTGGCATTTGTGCTTTATTATTTCAAGAAAGGTAAAAATGCAACTGAAACACAAAGAAAGATTTGTGCAGTGAATGGAGAAGGTGCTGTAACTGATTGAATGTGTCAAAAGTTGTTTGCAAAGTTTCATGCTGGAGATTTCTCACTGAATGATGTTCTATGGTCGGGTAGATCAGCTGAAATTGATAGTGACCGAACTGAGAGATTAATTAAGACCAATCAACGTTATACTATGTGAGAGAGAGCTGACATATTCAAAAGATCCAAATCAATAAAGTTATTGGTGAAAATGAAAATGTGTCTTTTGTGTTACAGAAAAAGAACATATGGGCTTCTTGGCCAAACCAATATGTTTAAAAATATGTGTTTAATTTGTTTCACGTGGTTTAGAGTGCCTATTCACTCTGCGTAGAAATTTAAGTACTTTCTGAAAATTGATTGGTTTGAGCTGTGTTGCTGTATGGACTGCACAGTTGTTCCTCATAGTGTACATGTCTGTATTCTCCCCAAACGTGCACATGCTATCAGCTTAACAGATGAATTATACAAAAATACATCAGTGAGGTGAATTTAACAACATATAACTGTCATCGACTAAGATGGCCTCAGTATTTCCCTCAGCTTGACTAAACTTTAGACAGGTTTCTTCCTGACAATAGACCCCTGCTCTCCCTTTCCTCGGAGCATTCACTCTAGAAAATTCTCAATTGTAAATTATTTCTCTGCCTGCCTCTTATGACAGAAATTTTCTCCCAGTTTCTGGCAGTTTGAAAATCTAGGTACATCTTTCTCAAGGACCTGAAATGCAATCGTGAAGAAAAATATGTAGTGTTCCTATCTGCCAGTTCCTGTGTGAAGATAGGAGTCTAACTTCAAAAAGATAAGCAGAAATTAATAAACACAGGTAAACTAATCATATCAACTACACCTCCTCCAACATCCTCCAGTACTTGCCTACTAGCTTACCACAAGAGCTTACAAATTCTGCCTTTAGATTTATTGGAGTTCAGCCCAATCTCTCTCTGTTGCAGTAGGACAATAGTCTTTGCCCCTATTACACTAGTGTTGAATAAAATCTTCTTGCCTGCTTAACTCATCTGGAGCAACTTTCATGGACATTACCAAATTTTATGTTTTCTTTTGAAATATAGATAAGGAAAGGAACTTTTACCAAAGTGTATTTGAATATGACACTGGTATTTAATAGAAAAAATAAAATCAAGAATTTTTTTGTATATTAAAATGATTTTATAAATTTAATAACAGATGACATTATAGAATTGAAAACAATTTTAAGTGAGTTTGATACAAATCCAATTTCATGAGAAGAGTGTTAATAATACATATATATGCGTACATAAATAAAAAGATATAACTAGAAAGTAAGGTTGTGAAATTTAAAATTTGTTTTCCTGAATATTTTTGAGATTTTTAAACTTAGGTACTGTTTAAAATTACTAAGTGCTATAACTCCTTAACAATACATTTTCCTATCAGGATAGATTTTATTGTTGGCAACTGGCTTAGGGTATATTCATTACTTAATGTCTGGTGGATTTCTTCCCCATAAAAATCATGTGGAGAGATCTCAGCAATCTCTTCAGAAAAAATTAAAACAATTAAGTTTTCTAAAGTCAAAATGGAAACACTTTGTGGAAAATTTATCATTTTTCTTGGAAGTTTCTACTAAGCCAAATGAAGAAATAAAGAGAATTCCTGAGCTGCCAGATATAGAAAATAAATATACTCTACAACCACAAGAATCAGTTTCTGTTGATTAAACGTAAAAAAATAAATAAAATAAAATAAACTCCCTACAAGAAGTTCTACATTTCCATCTTCAGACTTCAAACTGAAGTCTTCCTTCTAAGAAGAGTAATTTATCACCTGAATGACTTTCATTCTTGCTTTGTATATGGACTTGAGAAAGAAGCAGCTAGAAAGGCAAAACTACAGTGTCTGAGTTGTCAAGGTACCAGAGTGCCTCTGTTGATTAGTAGATCATTTAATGTAAATGTCAGTGTTGTCAGTAAAGCTTTTTCCCATTGTCTTCAAATTTCTTCTCCTTTGTTTGTTTGACTGCAATATTCTATTACAATATGGCTGTACTAAAGGCACAAGCCCTGCAAGTGATTTTCAGAGGTTCAAAGGCTGCAGAAATAGAATGCCCCCCAGCTTTGTAATAGCACTCACGCATCTAGAAAAGAAAAGCAATAATACACCAAGTGAGAAAAAGTAGTTTGCATTATTGTATTATTATATTGTCTGTATTTTTTTTTTTTGATGGAAAGGAGTTAAAGAGATTGAAGAAATGTATGAGCTAATGTGTTCTTAAAAAAAACAGTTGCTGAATTATAAAACATGTTGCTTTAAGAAAAGTTGAAAGGTATAAGAAAATAAAAGGAAGATTATTTGCATAATAAAAAATTTTCACATCACAAAAGAATTTCAAGAAAGATTTAAAATATATGTATTTTTCATCTTGAATTTAAACTACATTTTGATTCCCAAAAATGAACTTTATGTAAAAAAATTTTTTAAATGTCTATCATTTAAAAACTTAGAAATAAAAATAATGACTTTTTCCCTAAACATAGACAGATTTCATAAAAATTATTAATTATTAAATTATTATTTAATTTCATAAAATTATTAACAAATAATTTTGAGAATTCTTTTATTTATGTTTATTGATAGCGCTGATCACACAATTTTCTTTTAAGTATTTTAACTAAAGGGAAATAATTGATATGAAACTACTTATATTGTCTTAAAATATAATACTCTTGCACACATAAATCCTCTGTAATCCAGTCTTTCCTTTAGCAGTGAAGAATTTTAACGTGATTTCACAATATTGTTTGAATTGGGAAGCAACTGGAGACTCATTCTCCTCTCCTAAACAGACTCCCATGGTTCAGCACCTACCTTCTGTCCAGATCATTTTTTTTTTCCTTTGACTACTGACCTCTGTGTAATAGAGATTAAGTAGTAGTTGAATGGAGTCAATGTCTAGTATTGTAACGCTAACAACGACATTAGGATGTGCCAGGGAGAATGCAGCAGAGTAGAGGAGCAGTGTCAGATAAAGGATGGGAGGAGTTAACACAATTTAACTTTCATGTCTCTTATCTCTTTTATTAAGGTCTAGATAAAGTAGAATATAACAGGTTTGTGCTTACTGCCTGTCTAACTAGCTATTGAGTGCTACTATATTTACTGGGTTTTATTTGTTGACCCATTGTTGCTCATTTTGTGATTCTGAACAGAAAGTGAATGTGAGACCACAGGAATGAAATTACTGTTCTCTTCTGTTCAGATAAAAGTCTGGCCAGGTACATATACTCAGTTCCATTGAAACAGGATAAAGAACCACCTTCTTTTGTATCTTAGCACATTTTCAGTGTATCCCTATAACAGGTATATTTGGAATTTTATTTGTTCTTATTGTTAGAAAACATTATAAAAATTAATTTTATACTATTAAAAGCCAAAACACCAGTGGAAGTTACTTTAGAATTTGTTAGAGCAAGGGCCTGCAGCAGGAATCAGAAAGAGGGAAAATATGCTTCAGCTTTTCCTGATATTCATAGGTTTTTTTGAAAATTTTAAATTTTTAAAAATAAAAATATTTATATTGGAAAGCAAATAAAAGATGGTATCTAATTATATAAAGAAACATGCCTAATTTTCTCCTGATACATAGTGAGCTCTAATAATATGAAAGGGATTTTTTTTTGAAAGATCCGATTATTCTAGTCTTCTGTCTTTGTCAATGGTAATAACTGTTGATCAATATTTCCTGCATACTCTCTTTAAGAAGCCAAAATACTTTGTTTAATGGGGCAAAAACCATTTTTACCACATGACACTTGCATATGGAGAAGATATTCCTTCTAGCAAGCTAAAAACTTATTAATAAAGACACAGCTAGGCAACCTGAATTATGATTAAAAACATAGAAAGGAGAATCAGACATGGCTAACCTTCCCACGTCAGGTCTCCAAAGCTAGGACGAAGAGAATGTGGATGGAAGAAGAATCCTGAGAGACAGGTAGGAAATGAGGATATATAACTTAACAGAATCAGATAATTTTTTTTTATCTGAGAAATTAGGAAGTTAGGACTCTCACTAAGATGTCATTAGGGGTGGAAGGAAGATTTTTTCAGAGCATGATTAAGGATAATCTTAGAAAAACTAAAACTTGCTTACGTGCACCGCACCCCCCCCCATGTTGATTCAGTGAAATAAATCTAAGAAAATTCCAAATTAAATGTGAAAAACATACAAGAAAAGGCATTTTCTACTTTTGAGTGTTCATGCCCTAATCTACTTATTTCAGTAAATTAGCAAATTTAACACACTAATCTTATCACACACACGCACACACACACACACACACACACACACACACACAAGTGGCTATGTGTGGCACCATACCTTTTCCCTGGGTGGTACCAAACAAATCCTTAAAATCAGATTTCAGTTCAGAGATCTAGCTGTTCTAGTTCTGTTAAAAGCAAAAGAGAACAAACAAAAGACAAACTATTTACATTTCTTTTTGCCTGAAGAAGTTCAATTTGTAAAATTTGACTGATCTGAACATAAATCTTTTCAGTAGGGGCCTATAATTCCAAGATTTAAGTAAGCATCAGGAAACAATTTGTTATAACTGAAGGACATGAGTTTTGGAAAAATAAAATAAATCCGTGCTCTAATTACTCTTCCACAATTTATTTTTATGAGACTTTGAACAAGACTATGCTAAGCTTTAGTTCATTTAGTGGTAAACAGTATTATCATGTATTGAAGGATGAGGTTAATTCAAAAAGCAAAGACATCTAGCACACTGTTTACATTGTACCTAACAGTAGTCAAGCTGATGTTATGGAGTTTCTACTGTGGTCGCCATCCTTTGCTAGGGTAATTTGCAGTGCTGGAGCATGTCTTTGAACCAGTCAAGTGTGCCCTCCTGCAGGCATATGTGTGAGTGACAGGGACTCCCTCGGAGATTGTCCTCTCTAAGGAAAGCCAGTTGCAGATAAACAGTAGTTTGATCAAGGGCAGAATGAATCTACACACAGAACAGCATGAAGATGATCCCCAGGCCCACCTCACCATGTGCTTCAGTGTGAATCTGCAAAGGACTATGAGGTCTGGGATAGAAAACAAATAAACCCAAAGGAATACCTCTGAACAAAAGTTGTTTCGTAAATTAGAATTAAGCAGTAGTATATCTTTGGAACCTATTATAAAGAAAAATGGTAAAACTAAAAAGGAAATTAAAAAGTGAAAAATTATAAATTTGATGGATAAAATGACGGATTTCAGGTGTGAGCACAGGAGGTATGATTTTTGGGACTTCCGGAAATTATTACACCTTTATTCCAGGGGCCTATGTGTTCTACAATAACAGTGGATATAAGAGTCAGTGAAAATATGTTATGTTTTATTAAAAGCTTATTCAAATCTCCATGAGCACTTTGAATAAGCAAAGCTAAAATGAAATGTTTTTGTTTTTTGTTACCAGTCTTTGTTCTGTGCAGTCCTATCCCATTCCCTTTATAATTTAGATTCTGAGTGGAAATTTTGCATGATTTCCTATTTTTTCCCTTTTGAGATCTTTTCATTTTATTTTATTTTAATTAAATTAATTGGGGGACAATGGTTAATAATATATATGTTTCAATTATGCGATTCTATGATACGTCATCTGTATATTGCATTGTCTGCCCACCACCCACAGTGAAATTTTCCTGCACCATATATTTGACCTCTTTTACTACCTTGTCCCACCTCCTTTCCTCTGGTGACCACTGTAATGTTGTCTGTGTCTGTGAGTTTTTGTTTGTTTTCCTTGTTTGTTCATTTTTGGTGTTCAGTTTTATATCCCATGTAATACTTATGATAGGCAGTTGGGCTGGAAATGAAAAAAAATCCGTCGAGTTTGGATTCTCTTTTCCAGATATACCAAAGAAAAATCCTGTGTAGTTTTCTGAGGAAAGGTAGCTTCAAATATTAGGAAATGACATTCATTTCTAGGTTAAAGAAAAGCAATGACCTCTGAGAATTTCTGAGTCACCATCAAATGGCTATTGAGAAGTTTCTAAGGAGTAGACGCGTGTATGGGCAAGAAAAATAGAAACGGTTTCTTCAGTGTCACCTGAATTGGAATATCATTGATTATTAACTCTAAAAACTTTGAAGAGGTAATGAAAGAGATAAATTAGTGTTATGAACCAAGACACTGAAACATTATGAAACTATAAAATAATAGTTTTTTACTAATTGTACCCAGGAAAGGAAAAATCTCATCTTAAGGAAAAAAAAAACAAAACAAAACTCCCTTGTAGGCATGTCCTAGTCCATAGTTTAAAGGACCATGTTATATTTAACAGTAGAAAGAGAGAGGCTATGCTCTCAGTATCCGAAGATGATATGTTTACTATGATGTGTCTGTTGGATGTGAGGCTTAAGTATAGAGCAATAATCGCTGGCTCGGGTGCTGGGAACAGAATGAACCTCAGCTGATGAAGCTCAGAAAGGTACCTGAGTCATTAGGGACCCCCCCGCAGCACAATTCCAGCACAGGTTGTATTATTTCCAACATAAAATATATCCCTAATGTTCCATTGCTATCCTGTCTTTTCATCTGTTTATTAGAAACTGTAAGAGAATATATGATACTTGTGAAGATTTTCACTAGGTATGAAAAGCACACAAAAAAATGAACACGGTTTACCAAATATCAATATTTTTTCTTCTGTTACCATTTTACAAAACTGGAGCAGCCATCAAATTTCAGATATTAAAGTCGGATTTAAGTAACACAGAGTTCTGAAGAATTATAAGCGTTGAAAAGATGTAATTCTACTTTTCTGTGGTCCACACAGACAGTTTGTTTATGGAGACTTCTTAACCTTGGTACTGTGTTATTTTCTGACATAAAACAGAGGAAGTACAAATTTTAGGAAAATATTATTGTCTATTAGGTTATATTTAGCATGGAATATAGTCATAACATCATTTCCCTGCTACATTTCTGAATGCCTAAATGACCAGGGATTTCAGTGCTTAGAACATGTCCACACTACCTAAAAATGTTTCTAAATTCCTCTTATAGTTTTCACTAAAGAATTGTATTCTGTAATTTAAAAATAGTACAGCAGGAGGAAAATGATCGATATACTCTGCAATGGTCTTCTTAAAGAAATATTTTAGAGCGAGCAAAGAAAATCTTTTTCTTATAATTTCTTTCTAATCCTCAAGTAGGTATTTCATTTTATTGATTCTTTGTCACTGTTAACAAACTCTTCAAGTCTGATAAGTGGTTGCATTTGGGGGTTTCTATTTTTCTCTAGTATGTATTTTTACCTATTTTTCTCTTACTCTTCCTGCATAAGACATTCTTTCTGTCCTGCAAGTGATTACTTACATGAAGGAAAAGCTCCAGAAAGGTAATACATCATGAGAGAAGTGGATCAAGTGCTATGTCCTCTCTGAGGGAGAGCAGACTTGCCTTGCATTACGCTTCAGGTGGCCTTACCTTTGCTCAGGCAGAGAATGGCTCATTTTATCATGAGCAATTATTAAACTCAAAGTTGCCTTAGTACGTTTTTGGGCATTTAGAGTTCTTAATCTATTCTAGACTATTTTTATCTATGATTTTATTTAGATATTTTATTATGTAGAAGCAAAATATAAATCTAGAGTTCAACCAAGTGTTTCTTTTCAACAATAGTCATTTAATAAGTATATGTTCAACAGAATGTGTTGAACTCAGTATATGCTAGGTACTTTGAAAATATAAAAGGAATGATGTAGAATCTGAGATTATACTTTTTGATGTTAACATAAAGAACATTCTAACCTCAGGACTAAAGATGTCTTAGTTCAGGAGGTGCAGAATTATCCCTCCTTCCCTGAGGTAGTCAAAAGAACACGCCTGACTACTAGTTAGGAATACAGGAGGTAATCAACTATATGGACTATATATACGTGTGTGTGTGTGTGTGTGTGTGTAGCTATGTCTGTATCTATAGTTACAATTCGAGAACAAAAGTCATTTAATTGTCTTCTAAATTATCCGATGACTCTCTACTATCCTACACCTACAATGTAAATGTATATTGACTTCCTCATTTTATATTTAAAGACATTTTTAAGCTTTATGTGCTGCTAATTTCTTAAATATAGTCTGAACACAGAGTAAGTTAAAGTCCAGGACCCTGGCCCTAACAGTTTCTGTACTAATACATTTGACACTCTTGCACTGAGTTGATGCGATCCCCTGAATCTGTTCCAGGAGACTCGGATGGGAAGCAGCAACGCTTAGTTTTGGGGGGTATACATGGAACTGAGGTGACCCAGGAGGATTTGTACACACATTTTAATGCAAATATTTTCTTGCTTGAAGGAAGCTGAGGGCTAAAAATATTCATGTTAATGTAAAATATAAATGGTAATTCAATGGACTATTTTAAAATACTGAGGATTATATATAAAGTTTGTGCCCTGTAGAAAAAAAGGTTTAAGATGAAATTTTAAAGACTCATTCCATTCACTGATGTTTTAACATTGGACAGTATAGGATTTGTAAATAATATGTGGGGTATGAAAGCTCAACAGCCAAAAAGTTAGTAGTAGTATTATTTCCTAATCTCTAAAATTCTTTTTGGATCAAGTCCCCAAAATTTGTGACAGTGAAAATGTAAAACAATTTCTATTTTTCATCTTTTTAGAGTATGGATTCTCAACTCTGACAAAACATAGAAGGTAGAACTTCAATTTAGGGTATAAAAAAATCAAAAGTTGCTGAGGCCCACAAATGACTGAGCTGCACCAATAAAAAATTTACTAGAAATTTGGAAGCACTACCTGCTAGGAGAGACTTTCCTGCTGAGCAGGGTTAATGGGTTCAGATAAGCCAATGGCCTGAGTAGGTTCTTCACTGCTTAGCTTTTTTCCTTCAAGGACCCTCCAGGTGTTTCTGCTGTGACAGCAGATTTAGGACTTGAACAACACAGTGCCTTTTGATCTCATCGGCAGCTGCTGTGATTAAACAGACACACCTCGCTTGCTGTGCCACAGTGAAAAAAGCTCATGGTTCACCTTTGCTGAATTAGTACCCACTGAGCACTGCAAATATTTAAAATGTCAATCTATTTGATAATGTCAGAGAGGCCTGCAAATACCACAAAGTAGCTCCAAGGAAGCATTCAATACAGACAAAAGGACATTTAACATCTCTCTCCTTCAAGGTAAAATGAGAGTTAAATGGACACAGTAAACCTCTGATGAAGCTACAAAGGTCAGCAAATTTAATAACCCTAAGCGAGGCATGGGCTTATAACTCACTGTTTTAGTATGTTCGCTCACAGAAAGTGTCCTATTACTGATCTTAAATGCAGGACTGTTACAGGAGAATTAATTCATATTGACACAGGATTACAGAGTTCCTATCACAAAATCCATCTGGTGTCACTCTTAGGCAACCTGCAGATACTGGCCCCAAGAGCCCAGCTTAAAGTGGAGACTTCAAATTTCAAGGGATATCTTTATTTCATTTTCAACCTTTGAATTCCAAAAGGCAGCAATGAAACACGCCATACCGGTATGCAGTTTGGAAATGTCAGCAAAACAGAGACCACCCCAGAAATCTCAGAAACTTCCCACAACCTGCTCATACTCAATTTAAACCCAACTGCAATTCCTCTTTTGGAGAATTTTTGGGTTTTTTTAGGTTATAACTAACTATTGATATACACATATTGAACACTTTTGTTTTTTTCTAGTTACAAATGTATTAATTAGCATAAAGCATTTAACTGCTCTATCAAAACACCCAGGCCATTCCTCCCTCGCAGAACTTTAGGAAGTAAGTATTCAATGGCAGTGGGCAGCTCTGCCCCTGGTGGTGGTTTGGGGTCCAAGAGGGCAGCTTGACAATGTTCACAGAGCACTTCCAAGGCCATGTCAGTCACCATCGTTCTTGCCTGGGGAAACGGAAAGAGCTCTGCATTTCCTCTTCAACTGTGAGAAGGAAGCTGCACATATCCTCTTCACATTCATCTGCTGTGACTTTGTCACATGACCACACTTAGCTACAAGTGTAAGAAATATAGATAGTCTAGCATCCAAGAAAAAAGCAAAGAAATTAATTTCTCTCCACGGCATATTCGTTCATCTATGTGTGTCAGAGTGATTCTGCCGTTATCGTCAGGCAGGGAGAACAATGAGACTTAGAATTGAACCAGAGAGAGAAAAAGAAGGGGAACACAAAAGTTAAAAATATTTCAATAATGAAAAATGTAAAGGTCTTACATAAAATGTTAAAATAATATTGAAACATTTGTGTCCACATGCAAATTTCTCGAAAGGCCACAGTTCTTTATTTTTTTATTCTAAGAAAATGAATACATTTTATTTTTGTCATTAGTTTTCATATGTGAAAAGGTGAAAATGATGGAATCAAATTTAACTTAAAATACAATAAATAATTATAATGACCAGAAGTTTTAAAATTATAGGAAACTCTAAGTAAAAGATTATGAACATTATATTTCTAATATTTTTCTTTCATTTATTTTCTGAGTTCTAGGCCTCATCTAAAACGCCATTCCCATACTACTATTTGACTAAATTGCTGCATAATGGATATTATGAGTATTTATTCATCTTAGAAAAACCAATATTTTGGAAAGGAATTTTATGCTTGATTGAAAGTTTCCCAAGCCTAATTTTACTTTATTAGTCTTAGAGCTAATCCTTCTATCCAACAATCTGTCCTCAGTTGGTGCTTGTATGCTTTCAGTAATTATAGATGATTATCATATTTCTTTTAAACTACCTCTGAGTCATGCTTTTAAATTATAACTACTTTATTTGAAAAAGAATAACCCAATATGATGAAATATATATCACAATTAAAATAGAGAGAGTGGACACATAACACAGAAAACAAGCACTGCCAAAATCTATGTAGGATGCTATTTCAAAGTTAATGTTGAGCTGATCATTATTATTTTTCTCACGTGAATCAATCTCTTTAACCCATTAATCATTTTCACTGTCTTTCTTGGAAGTTCCCTCAGTTTGTCTTCATCATGTATCATTTTTCCAACATGTTACACTTAAATGGTACTATTGTTTTAGATTTAGTTTGAACCAAATCAAAGTGATACACTATCGTGCTGAGAGTTGGTAAATGTTCTTAATTTTAACTTGAATTTCTGTCAGGTTAACAGGTATAATAAAGATTACTTCTCAGTGTCCGAATTGTTACTCTTTTTAGTATATGAGGGGGACTCAAAAAAAAAAAAAAGGAATTATCTTCTGGAGGGCAGACCCCTTGTAGTACGGGCTTCCCGCACTAGGTGAGTGTTCTAGGAACCCACTATACCAGTGCACCAGGTGACCTGATTGCGAAAGGCTATATTTGGCTTTAGTGAATTTTTTTGGAAGACTCTGTTAACACATTTGCCCATTTCATGGTGGGTGATTTACAGTGTACCTGCCCCCAACGCGCTGAGTGTTCAGCAGTTTTTCACCAAAAAAGGCATGACCCTCATGACCCACCCTCCCTATTCACCTGATCTTGCCCCAGCATCTCTTTTGTTTGTTTCCCCAGATGAAAAAAGTTCTCAAAGTGAAACAAAAAACATCAGAAGTGTTAAAAGGCATCAAAAATCAGCAAACTCAAAAACTGTTTTGAGCAGTGGAAATAAATGTCTCAATAGGTGTATTGCATCAAATGGAGAGTACTTTGAAGGTGACTGAAGTTTAAACATGAAAGAATAAATACACAATTTTTTATAAATAAATTTCGTTTTTAGGTCCCCCTCATAATATTCACAATTCATTATTTATTTTTTATCTAGTGACTCTGTCTTGAGAGTCTGCCAAGGAAGGGTGAGGCACTGTACTACATACAGGGGCTTCCATGAGGAGTACAAAGAGACATAGGACCTGTCCTAATGGAGTTTATAGTCCAACAGGGAAGACAGATGTTAATGAAAGAATCGAATATTTACATTTGACATTTTAGATGTAATAAACATTTTGAATAAGAGTTACTAAGTATTCTCTAAATTTACAATAAAGAAAATTAACCTAGTCAATGAGAATAGGGAAAGTGAGACTATCTGATGATGACCTGGCTGAGCCATTATCCAGGGAAATGTTGGAAATAACTAGGTAAAAGCAAAGGTTAAGAGAAGTATTAGAGGTAACAGTTTGTGTCATAACAAAGTAGAGGTGCATTCTGGACTATTAGGTGTAAGCCTGTCTAGTTAGAAGCATGTTGCGAAGTGAAGACTAGGGAGGGAGGTAGAGGCTGAAGTCCTATCTAGGATTTGGTTCTTTACTTGATTCCTAGAATTATTTTAAGCATGTGCATGATATGACCAGCCTTCTATTTTGGAAAAATTACTCTTGTTGGCCATGGAGATCCCAGTGAGAGTGGCATGAGATGATTCAGAGGATGAAATTGGGGGTTATTGTTGTCTTTGACATGAGAATTATTTTAGTTTGAATCATAGTGATGGTAGTGGAGATTCAGACAAGTAGATTCACTCAAGAGCTACTTAGGTAAAATCAATCAGACTTTGTATAACACACACAGATGAAAAGGGAGAGAGGTATTGAGAATGATTCCTTAATGGGGGATGGTGACCAGAACCAAGGGCAAAATGCCACAAGATTCGAGTCCGAAAGTGTTGATTTGAATTATTCTTAAGATATCCAGTAGAACCATCACATAGGCAGCCGGATACAGGGGTGTGATGCTAGAGGAGAGGTGCAGTCTGGATATGAAGAGCTGTTTAATGAAGATGAAAATTTAAAACATGTACAAATACAATTACATAGGTTTAAAATATAGAGGAAAAAGAGAGAAAAATATAAGGAAAATATTTATAGAACTTCAATTTTAATGACTTGGTACATGATGAGTCTACAGAAGAGTTAGAGAAGGTACATATAAAGAAATAAAAGAAATGTTAAGATAGCGTCATATCGAGTATGCCAAGGTGACAGAGTGTTTAGAGATGAAGGCAAAGGCAAACAATGCCAAATGCGTTTGAAACTTTTCATAAGACTGGTAATAAAAAACCATGTTCATTAGGCCTAATGACATCTGGCTGCAGGTCTAGAACAGAATGAGAGATGGATTCTGTAATAGAGGACAAAATGGAGCAAATAAATATAAAAAGTTGGCTAAAAAGATAGGGTGAGATCAAGCAGCAGTTGAAAATACTATTGTATTTATTGTTTTTACTGTTCCTTTTGTTATCTTTAAAAGTGCTCAAATAAATATTTGATTATGTTTAAAGATGGTTAAAAAGAAATAAATGAGTTGAATAGCCAAGTGAGAGAAGACAGTCACTAGTGAAGAGAAAAGGTGTGAAGGCTCAGGTTTCAAAACAGCTAGGAAAGAGGTGCCTCTATTTCATTAGCAAAGGAGAAAATGGTGGATGAAACTAATAGAGTTGGTTTGCATGTTCAGTAGAGGTAATATTAGGCATTTAGCCTTCTGGTGACTTTCACCTTATCTGTAAAATAGGGGCTTCTCTGTCTGAAATTTGAGGGGAGAAGGTTTAAAGAAGTCATTCCAAGAAAAAAAGTAATTCCAAAAAAACTCCTTGAATGTTAAGGGAGTAATTGGAGTAATTGTTGACATATCTCTTACTAGAAACCATCTCCCTTGGTAAATTCTAATTTTATTGGGATTATTAAATTAAAAGAAAGAAAAACAAACAAATTAATGTCTCTTTTAGGTACTCAATTGTGTATAAATGATACTAAGGGTTACAGGAAAAGATAATAAGAGTCCAAACACTCTTTTAAGTTTCTTACAAAATTTGAATTGAAAACAATTTTACATTTAGAATAAGAAACTTTACCTTTTGTCAAATATGTTCCTTTCCATTTAACTAGCATGCTATTTCAACTATCTTCAAATATGTTTGGTACAATAAATACTTTTTCAAGAGCATTTCAACTTAATTGCTAAAAGTATGGCTTTTAGAAAGATGCTGTAGTTTGTAAATGGTAACGACTATGTATACTGCATCAGAGTGTTCCAGGTCATTTACTTGGAGGCTGTATCTTCAAAATATTGAGAAGAAAATTTCACAATCAAAAAGAAGAAAAGGAAAGGATTTTTTTTTTACAGCACTGTTTTTAAAGTCTCCTTTGCTATTGCAAAATTTGAAATACTTGGGGGTGAGAATAGACTTCAAAGTCTGTTGAGTTGTATTGAACATTGTTCATGTTAGTGTCACCATCGCAAGCTCCAAGTGAGCTGGGGGACACTAACCAGGCAGCTTCGATGCTTTCTCTAACATCTTGCTTAGAACCTCATACAAACTGCCACTCCTCCAAAACATATGTGACCATTTTCACAGCGTTTATCTCTCTCTCTTTACTTTTGTTAACATTCAACTTCCTTTAGAAAAAATACATATCAAAAGGTGACAGTGGTCTTATTATGGCTTCAAGCTGTTATAGCGACGACACGCAATTGATACTGTGTTTTCATCTCACTCAAGCTAAAATGCTTTTTGAAACACCACTAACTTCTCAGTAGATAAATCAATACATTTATTTCTTCAAAAGTAAAAGATTCCTACATTTTCAAAAGTAGATTGTAAAATTACAGGTTCGATAGTGATTCTCAAGCTTCTTTGTCATATCTAGCACAAGGGAGGGACTCACACAATCTGATCATTAATTGCTATTATCTAAGGCAATTGAAAGGGGTAGTAGACTGATGAAAGGAAATATGGTTTGGTGACATATAAGAATGGAAAAATCACTGACTGCTGTGGTCAGTGAATCAAGTGCCATCCTGTGAACCAAAGGGTTGCCAGTTCGTACTCCCAGTCAGGGCACATGCCTGGGTTGTGGGCCAGGTCCCCAGTAGGGGGTATGTGAGAGTCAACCACAGATTGATGTTTTTCTCCCTCTCTTTCTCCCTCCCATCCCTTCTGCCTACAAAAAAGGAAAAAGGAAAAAGTCCATGTAGTCAGTGAAAACTAGATTAGCAGTTTTTAAAGATGTTCATCTACTTATCAAAAAGAGTTCTCAAGGGAGGATGATCCTGAAACACCATTAAAATCACTGATTTACTATGTATGGCTCTTAGGTAGCAATCTAGCTTACTTAATGGTACATGTCTCCATTAGTGGATATAGGAGAGAAAGAATGAAAGAGAGACCCAGATATGAGTCTCTCCAGTGAAATTCTAACTGCTGGAGGATAAGCACTTGTACTTCCATTTAAAAAAATTTTTGAGATTTATTGGTTGATTTTGGAGAGAGAGGAAGGAAGACAGAAATATGAATTTGTTATTCATTTATTTAGGCTTCCATTGGCTGTTTTTTGTAGGTGCTCTGACCAGGGATTGAAATCACAACCTTGGTGCATTGGGCCGTGCTCTAACCAACGGAACTATTTGGCCAGACAGTGTACTTCCGTTTTCTAAAATGTAACAACAGCCCAGTAGTCCACTAGTAGATAAATGGATAAGTGAATTGTGATGCACACAGGCATACTTTGGAGATATTGTGGGTTATGTTCCAGACCACTTCAGTAAAGTGAATATCACAATAAAGCTAGATTTTTTGGCCTCCCAGTGCATATAAAACTTATGTTTACATTATACTGCAGTCTATTAAGTGTGCAATAGCATTATGACTATGAAACAATTATACCTTACCTTCCATGCCTTAATTAAAAAATACTTTACTGCTAAAAAAATGTTAGCCATCATCTGAGCCTCAATGAATCATAACATTTTTTACTGGTAGGGGATCTTGCCTCAATGTTGATGAAAATGCAATACCTTCAAAGCACAATAATATGCAGTTTATCACATATAGAAACAGCTATAGCTGTGGGTATATTCATGGCTTCGTACACACACATATATTTCCTTGCTCCATCAGTTGAGGAAGTCTTCTCAGGTCTAAACATATGTTAATAGATGTCTTAGAAACAGAGTGAAATAGAGAAATAGAGAACAATTATGTGAAAGAACAAAGTCTAAACTTATAAAAACTTGGTCATAAATATTAACTTTCAAATGCATGGAGCTCGGAAAACTGTGACCAAGATAAAGTAATCAAATGCCTAAAGCTATCACAACATAGTTAAACTGCTGAAAAGATAAAAAAATAATACTGAAACAAAATTCATGTTAGCCAGGAAAAAGACTCATTGTTTAGAGTGAACAATGATAAAATTTATAGATTTTCATGAAAAATAATAAAAGCCAGATGATGAAGGAATGACATATTCAAAATGGAAAACAATTTAAAAGTCTATAAACTTCTGTATACAGTGAAAATGTTCTACACAATGAGAGTAAAATGAAAACTTTTTTGAGAAAAAGCAGAAATGTAGAAATTAAAAGGCAGAGATAATCATTAGGAAACAACTGTATGGTGTTTACCAGAGAAACATTTTATAAATAACATCAATAAGTACATTAGAAATGAAAAGATGAAAAATCTTACCTATGAAACAGAAAGCAAAAGAAAGTTTGCAGGACTACACTGAAATTGAGGAAGATGTATTTCAAGACAAAAGATAAAGACAGCAAATTCTTAGTGATGAAAGGGGTGATTTATAAGGAACACATGTCAACCTAATACATGTATATACTTAATAAGAGTTTCAAATTTCATGAAGGAAAAATTAAAAGCAAAAGGAAATAATTTAAAAAATTTCCAACCATAATTGTAGATATTATCATTTGCTATACACTGAATGCATGTCTCCCCAAAATCCATACAATGGGATATTATTTGTTCTTAAAAGGATTAAAATACTGATGAATGATACAAAATGAATAAACCTTGTAAATATTACACTAAGTGAAAGAAGGAAATCATGTAAAAACCCACCTGTACCCTAATTCCATATATAAGAACCTTCAGAATAGAGAAATCAAAAAAGACAAAGTACAGTAGATTAATACTTTCTTAGGGGTAGGGAGGGGAGCAAGAGGTGATATGGAATGACAGCAAACACAGGCATGGCTTCTTTTAGATAGGATACAAGTGTTCTAAAATTGACTATGGTGATGTTGCAGATACCTTTGAACTTCCTAACAATCAGTGTACTGTGAACAGTCAGCTCTGTGTATCCGTGGGTTCCCCACATATGGATTCAACCAACTGCAGATAGAAAATATTTGTTGCTGAAGTGTACTATGTAGCTCTATCTGTAGTGAACATGTACAGACTTTTTCTTGTCATTATTCCTTAAACAATACAATATAACAACTATTTACATAGTAATTACATTGTATTAGGTATTATACATAATCTAGAGATGATTTCCAGTGTAGGAGAGGATATATGCAGGTTATGTGCACATACTATGCCATTTTCTACAACTGACTTGAGCATCCTTAGATTTGGATTATGAAGGGGGTCCTAAAACCAATCCCCATGGATACCTTAGAGGACTCTGCTTTAAATGAGGAAATCATACGATATGAAATTATTTCTTAATAAAGCCGATAAAATTATTTTAAAATGCATTGCTATCTAAATTAGTAATCCAGGTCCTAGGTGTTTACTCAAAAGATAAAATATGCTCATAAAATAATTATATATTACAATATAATATCAGAATCACCAGTTTAATAGCTCCACATATTAGAAATTACACAACTGTTTGTGAACAGGTGAACAGGAGCAAACCTTTATATATACACTAATGATGAGATATGTAAATTAGAGAATGAATTAGTGATACACTCATTGATGTAATAATGTGGATAAATTTAGAAGAACTCATGTTGAGTGAAAGAAGCCAAAAGAATGATCACATACGGTATTGTTTCATTTATGGGGAGTTCTAAAATGGCAAATCTATACTGACAGAAATCACATCAGTGGTTTCCTGACACTGGGAAGCATTCCCTACAAAGGGACATGACAGAATCTTCTCATGTGTTGAAGATGTTCTATATCTTGAAATAGGTGGAAATTTCATTGATGTATGTGTGTGTCAAAACTTAACAGCTATACAATTAAATGTGTACATTTTATTGTATATAAATTATACCTCAGTAAAGGCTACTTGATCTTATGAAATTAAATTTTCTTATTCAGTAACAGAGTATATCTTCTTATGAATTCACATTTTAAAATGTTCTTCAATAATATTTTATAGCCCAATAGCTCTTTATTTGTGATCTTTGTCACTATTTTCAATGCAGCATTATTTTGCCTTTTCTATTTCTGATTATTGAAAATATGGAGGAAGTTTTTTATACATTCAAAACATTTAATTATTATTATTTTACTTTATTTTTATTGTTTGCACTATTACGGATGTCCTCATTTTCCTCCACTTTGCCCACCTTCCCACTGCCCTTGGTCTGGTGCCTAATTTTCAGAGTAGAAATAAACACTGGAGAATTAAAAATCCATCAGAGCTTTCTTTCATAGCTCCCCTCTGGTGTGTATACACTCTAGTCTGTTTCTGTCTGGATTTCTCTAGTCATTGGACTAAAAGCGTATGAATTCCTGCTACCAAGTTTACAAGATATATGTCTGTCCTAAGTAACCACTCACAGCCACTTCTGAATCTTGCAGTTCTAACAACTTGCAAGAGAAAAATCTAGCTGACTCAGCTTGAGTCAGCTGCCCGACCTTGGTCCAGCTTGTATTGAATAGAAAGAGGAGATCACATAATCTCGATTTCATTTTTGGCTGGGGTCCTTCCACCGTAGATACAGAAGACAGAAAAACTCCTCTGAAAAGGGAGTCACTCTGAATTGACAAAACAAAACAAAACAAAAAAACTACCACTGTGGCAAAAGTAATAATCAGGAAAAAATGAAGAATGAACCATTAGCATCTAGTGTGCTTACCATTACACCATGAAACAGAAGGTTTGACTTTGGGAAGTGGGCACACATGCAATGTACAGATGATGTATCATGGAATTCTACACTAGAAGCCTATATAATTTCATTAATCAATGTCGCCCCAATAAATTTAATTTCAAAAATAAATGAAAAATATAGGACTTAAAAAAAGAATAGATTGTTAGCTATGGCACAATAGCATCATTATTTGGTTCCACGACTGTTTCTCTTTATAAAAAGCTTATTCCTTCAGGTCATAAACTGTGTGTTATTCACCTTTGTGTTTCCACATCTACGGTCACTGTCTAAGATATGAAGCTGATGTAAAATGATTTGGAAGTGAACCACATGACACACTAAATATTATTTTCCCTGTGACATGCCTATGATTTTGTTACATATTCTTCAAGGGGGGCGAATTTGTCAGAGAAAATGACTCTAACTAAATAATTATTTTCTTTTTATTCCTATACATGAATTATCTGGATGTTTTCTTAATCACATTAATTGGGAGTGGGGATAAAGAAATAACAGGAAGTAATGTGTTCACAAATACAGACATTAAGAAAAGAAGAAACTGAATTACCATGGTGCAAACCTCACTCCGTGCCCCTGGGAGCCTAGGAGCGCAGTAAGAAAGTCAGCGACCTCTTCCCGGTCAGCAGGGCGCTAAAGGGCCAGCAAGGGTCCCACAGCAGGCCATTCTTTAAAATGACTCTGGAGTAAATAGAAATTATTCAGCTTAATTTACATGAAAAACACAGGTTCAATCAAACACTCCAGGCTGTAGTTAAAAGCATTTACTACATTAAGTAAACACAGAGATAGAAGGCAAAAAATGCATGAGTTCTAAGGAAAAAGCAGGCACTTCCAAGAAAATTCAGGTCTGTAAAGGGCTGTGTCCCTTTCTGTTCCTCTCCACCAGACTGTTTCTTCACCTTATTTTAGATAACAAGTAGTGTCTTGAATTTGATGATGGACAACATTTTACATACAATTGTAGGAGTTCCAGACCCATCCATGTATTCTCTATCGGTCATTGTACTGTAAAATGAGAGGATCTGCTGCAATAGGGGACGCCACAGATAACCCGTGTACAGAGGCATAGGCCAAGGGTGACAGAGCAAACTTAGTTAAGCCATTGTTAATAATTAGCATTTTATTGCAATTTTCCCAAACCTTTTCTATCAATAGCTGACTAAAGAACACATACAGAGTAAGAAATTTGACCAGATACACAGACCTTAAATACAGTTATCTGAGGTGAGCAAAATACTAGAGTAATCAGAGGGAGCTTATGGATATAGTTGAAGACAAAGGCCTTGCTATGATTAGCAATTTTTTATCAGTTTGTTATTTATCTCATCTCTGAGTGAATATAGTATTGTTTTAAATGGATAGCAGTGGTACATTCCCTGACGAATAAAGAAAATTGACTTAAACCATTTCAAGGGTGGTTTAAAAATAACATTTGAAAGCTTCAGAATGGTCTTTCAAATTAGGTATGGATACTTATTTGTTTAGTGTGAGTGTGAGTTTGAGTGTGTGTGTTGGGCAGAGAGACTGACACAGAGGGAAATAGGGAAAAACAAAGATATAGAGAAACTTATAGTCACAAGTCTAAATAGAGAACTAAAAAATTGTGAAAATTATATTAGCTATGTCTATGAAACATATTTATATAAAAGTCTTCTTGGGATCATAGGAATTAAAAATACTGTTAGGAACAAAATTTGAAAGAATTAGTGATGACTTTTGACATAGTTAACAATTATTTCTGGATATATAATTTTGACTTAACAGTATCAATGAAATAATTATCTATAGGTTAAAACCTTTGGCCATATCATACTCAATGGCATGAAAAGACTCCCTTTAGGACATGTGAGTGTCAGAATCCATGAAACTGATTTGTGGAAAACAGTTTACCACTTGGTCCCTGTTGATGGCACACAATTCTGTCATCACTATATGATTCCTAAATTGTAAATTTTAATTTAAAAAATGCATCAACTTTTTCTTGGAATAATGGTGCCAGTCAGCTCGCTACCTTAGAATAAAGGTAATTAATGAGCTCAAAAACCTCAAATACACCAAACTCTTTGAAAACCATAGATTTTATTTTCAGCATAAATAACTGCTGGTGAAGCATACTTCACCATAGGTGAAACAGTCCTTATGCTCCTCACATTTTCTTCTAATATCATCAAGTAGTATTCTGATAATTTTGTTATAAAGCAATTCTTTTTATTGTTGTACTTGAAAGTAATAACCTACTGATTAATATTTTCTAATTATTGAGATGTACTAATAAGAAGGATTTTAATGTGTCACAGTATAACTTTCATGATGATCTAGCAAGAAAGGACTACATTAAAGCATATAAAATATAGAAATCTTTAACATGGAATTGATATTTCTTTCATGAGAATATATTAGTTCAGCAGAACATTCTTTTTTAATACAACTCATCACAAAGTATAAGATAGAAATTGGCCTAATTATAATTATATATAACTATTCTGATAATGAACTCCACAAGTTATTCTGTGAAGTAATTATGCAAATAGGCAATATTAACTATGAAAGTTTGTTGCCTATATGCATGCCTTCCTGTTTATAATACTTATAACTTTTGTTGTAAAAATATGTATTTGGGTCATTTATTCCTTACTCAACTAGCCATGATTATGTACAATTGTCTGTTGTATCAATTCAAACCCTCTGTATTGTTTTCATAATTCTTCATATCTGTTGTTGGTCTGTTTTTTCAATCTTATTTTTTCACTGTACCTAATAATCACCTTTGCCTCCAGTTCAGGCCGAATTGATTACTTACCCAGACACACATCACAACTAAATGAATTATACAATCCTTCACTCTTTTGCTCAACAATTCTTCTTTAAGAAAATATTTTATTCAGCCCTGGATGGTGTGGCTCAGTGCTTTGAGTGTTGGCTTGTGAAGCAAAGGTCACTGGTTAGATTCCCAGTCTAGGGCACAGGTCTGGGTTGTGGGCCAGGTCCCCAGTACGGGGCGAGCAAGAGGCAACCACACATTCATGTTTCTTTCCCTCTCTTTCTCCTTCTTTCTCTAAAAATAAATAAATAAATAAATCTTTTTAAAAAAGAAAAAATATTTTATTCAGTCTGTATTTACTATGCCAGATATCAAAAAGGGTATCAGATATATGAAGACACATTAATAAACCCTTATTACAATAATATAATATATTAAGTACTAGCTAAGTGACAAATACTATTCTATGTACTTTTCAGGCATCATCTAATATTCAACATAATCTTTTAACATAGAAGTTATTATCCACATTTTATGGATGAAGAACTGAGACTTAGGAAGATTAAATAACATCTTTCAGATCAGAACTTGGAAGTGATGGAGTTAGAATTAAAGCCTAGATATTTGGATTCTTGTCATAAAAAAAAAATTATCTAATCCAATCATTCCAATTGTTCTATCAAGTAGACAGAGTACATGTTACTTATCCATTTATGGACTAGAGAAAAAAAACTGTAAGAAATTTAGTGACTTGTTTAGCATTAAGTGGCAAGCCAGAGTTAAAATGCAGTTCTAGTCCTATATGAGTTTCCTTACCTATTCACATTCTGGAAAGGTATTGCTAAGCCATATCAGAGCATGATTTTACCTTTGGTCGAGTCTTACTGGATAGAATTAGTTGAGAAACTGACATCTAACACTATAGTTTGAATGAATGGTATTTAAATTTCTTAGATAAAAATATAAAAAACAGTACAACAGGAAGCAGATCAGCATTTCCTGGAGATTATTTGAGTGACGGCAGTGTTCCCATTTGGGAAAAGCACAAAGTACAATGGGATTATTCTTTACCTACGAGCTGGAGCTAGGTCCTGGAGTGCCTTAAAATTTGCGCTTTATTAGCTCAAAAAGAAAAGCATTAAATACTGTTTAGTCCAGACCGTGGGATTCAGGATTACTTACCTGAGCATGCGGTGGTGATGCGGTGCGGCAGTGTTGCATAATCACCAGTGTGCCTGCTGTTGAATCAGATTCACCCAGAGAGCTTGCATGAAACGCACTAGCTCCTGAGAAACAAGCTGCTTAGGTCTGGGAAAGTCCTTGGAAACTGTGCCATTGATCATATTTGAGCTGAGATCAGAAGATTAGAAATATACTAGAAATATGAAATTAAATTAGGCTCAGTTAGATACTGCAGTATTAAAAGTGAAAAGCAAAGCAAATTAGAACTTGGGTATTTCCAGAAAGAAAAGGGGGAAAATGGCAAATATGTACTACAAAATATTCCATATATGTTTGCAAGAAATTAAATCCGAATGAGGGAAGACCCAGGGTTGTTATAAAACACTGACACTGTGTGGTTTTGAAATTATATAATTTGAAGAATTCATAAAAGCAAGAATGCAGACAGGGAACAAGAAAAAAGGAAAGGCTGTGAGCTTTGGAGGAATCTTCCTTTGAACATGGGGTAGAGATCACTGTCATTACCTTTCTGTTTGTAGTCCCTACTAAAGGAGTCTTGCCTCACTTCCAGCTCCTACTGAAGAGGTGACTCTAGGTGGCCTTGTTTATGCCAAGTGGTACCATCTCCGTGGTCACAGCTTTTAAGATCAGGGATGGTATCAGATCTACCCTGTGCTAGACTCCTACTGGAATGCGTCTAGGAACCCTGCTTACAATGGTAAGGATCAGCCACGGCTCTGAGACCTCAGTTCACATTCATCAGCAAGAAAATCTGTATTCCACATTCTGGTTATCTAGACGTTCATATAATGATTTATATAACTATACATCATCTAATCCAGATGTCAGCTGTCCCCTCATTCTCCTCTTTGAGCCTCTTCCAAAGGAAAAAATAATCAACTCACAGATAATTACATGTTTTTGAAAAATAGAGAGTTTGTTATATATTTCATATAGGGGAAGAGGGCACAGATTTCATGCCACGCAGCAATCAATTTAATAAAGCCCCACTAGACATGAAGCGGTAGGATGTAATTGTGCAGGAGTGCAGAACGCAGAGACAATTTAGGTCATGTTCCACTCTCCAAGCCGAGTCCTGGCGAGAGGCTGCATCAGTCTAGACCAGAAATACCGCCTTTAAGTACCATACCTTCTGAGAGAGCTACCTGCTTGAAAGTCGTCCTCCTGAAGGAGCGATTTTTTTGTAATTCATCTGAGTATCATATACACGGCAATGCAGCCCTAATTAAATGGTATGACTTAATTAACACTGTGCTCATCTCATCTCCCATGTAGAAATCAGCAAACAACCCCACTTATTATAAGCTATCAACTACTGAGTTCCTAACATGATCAGGTGGTTTGGCCATGCCACCACTAAGAGATTTTCTTCCTCCCTCAACGCCTATCCTTTCTCCATTCAGCATTTAATATCGTCCCATCATTGTCCTGGCATTAGTATTGCCGAGGAATCCAGCTGTCACCAGAAAATGCAGTCAAATGAAAAGCAGTGCAGTAGTGCTTATGCAGGGTTTGGCTTTCTGTGGCTTGTTACCCATTGTTAATTGTAATCCAAAAAATATTAAATAGAAAATTCCAGAAATAAACAAGTCATAAGTTTTAAATGGCATACCATCTGATTAAGGTAATGAAATCTCTCACCCTTCTGCTTTGCCCGCCCCACGCAAGACATGAATCCTTTCTTTGTAACCTTGATGGAACAGATGTGATAGAATGTGATGGCAAGGAAATATATGTCTCCCTCCTCAAAACCCCAAATCCCAATCTATTCACAGGAAAACCACCAGACTAGCTCCAATAGAGGGTTATCCTACAACATACGAAGACCACTATTTTGCAAACCTGTCAAGGTCAAAGAAAGTCTGAGAAATTGTTGCCATCAAGAGGAGCCTAAGGAGACGTGATGACTAAATGTATTGTGTTATTCTGAGTAGGAGTCTGGAATGGAAAAACAGCATTAGGACACAAACAGAACTTTGAATAAAGTAAGGACTCCAGTTACCAACACTGCACCAATATTGCTTCATTAATTTTGAAAAATATACTATATTAATGAAAAATGTTAAGACAAATACTGATTGTAGGACATTTGGAAGTTCTCTATATTATCTTTTCAATTTTTCAGTAAACTTAAAGCAATTTTAAAATGAAGTTTTAAAAAAGGTACGCCTCTGTCCTATGCAGGACCTAATACTGCAATTCTCTTCTCAGATGTTAGCATCAATTTCTTTGTTGCCTTTCATAGTCTTCATATTTATGGTAATATATAATACTTCATATATAATATATTAAAAATATACATCACAATTAATATAATGTATTATATATGCATTATACATATATGAAAGGATAGATATGTATAGATAGATACATGGTTAATCATATTTATATACATAATACATACATTATATTTTTAAAAGCACATATATTTATAATATATTTTCAATTATACAAATTTCAGCATTCTAAATATAGACCACTGTATATTTATTTATGTTAATACACATGGATCCACTTCATTCATGTTCCAATGGCATTGAATGAATGTATCTTAATAGACAATAAATATCTTGTTAACGGTAACATATGTTGATTTTGTATATGTGTGATTATATCAATTCTAAAAGTAAATGTATGTATTAAAATGTGTGTGTAAACAAATTGTTTAATAAGTATACCAAATTGTGCCCCAATAAGTAACATCATTTTACCTTCCGTCCGGTATGTATGAAAGTACCTATTGTCCCAGAGTGATAATTAGCTATGTCATCTATTACCAAAAGTTTTATATAAAAGTATATCCTACTGTTGTTTTAACACACTTTTGAGAAGTATTATCAAGGCTACGCTTCAATTTGCTATTTGAAAGCTCTTTGTACTACAAGTCAGCAGTGGCAAATATGAACTTGTTATTTAATAGCTAGACAAATGCGTAGGCATTTAGAAGAGGATTAAAATTGGATCCATATCTCATACCAAACCACACATATAAGCAAATGTTTAAAAGATGAAACTTTAGATTAGTTGAAGAAAATTGGGGTGGGCTAAGGGGGTTATTTTGTGGTTTTGAAATTAAAAGTGTCTTTCTAAATATGCCGTAGAAGTTGCTAAATATTTTGCAGGAGCCACAGAAGAAAAGTTGGAGTCTTGAACTACATAAAAATTGAAATTGCCTGCAAGTCCAAGAAAAAACCAAAAACAAAACAGCAAAACAAACAAACACAACAAATACAAAAATATTCATATTCACACAAAAAAGAAAAAGTGATACTGAAACATGTGAAAGATATTCAATCTCATTCATATTAAGAAGAATTACACCAAAATCTATCCAGACTGTCAAAAAACTAATCATTTGACAACACTGTATTTGCAGAGCTTTGAGAAAAGTGATACTTTCAAACATTGCTGGCAGGAGTGTGAAATAGTTCAACCTCTAATGAAGAGAAATTTGACAGTATCTTTTAAAATCGCAATTACATTCACTCCTTGACTCAGGAATTTCACTTTGCGAAATATATCTTGCAGATAAACATAGAAAATGATCTATGCACATCATTCTTCCTGCATTCCTATTTATAATAGCAAAACATTGAACATAAGTCAAAGGGCCATCTATATGAGAGCCGCTGCGTAAACTGTATTATGTTCATATAGTGGGTTATGTACAGCTCCCTAAGGGATGCGGTGCTTTCGAAACTGCTGAACAAAATAGAAACAGAAGCATGGATACACAGAGCAGACTGACAAGTGTCAGGGGGGAGAGGTAGGGAGGGTTAGATGAAAGAAGGTGAAGGGATCAGCCAAAGAACATACATGCATAACCTGTAGATACAGAAAACAGTGTGGTGATGGCCAGAAGGAAGGTGGAGAAAAAGTTGGGGCAGGGGGATGGAATGAGGTGTAACACTGTCAAAAATTAAAATAAAATTAAAAAAAGAGAAAGTGTGGTGTAGTAAACAGGATATTGTTACATTATATTTTGTATAAGATGAATGGAAATAAAATATATATTTACATTTCTAGGTCTACATGAATGAACAGTGAACAGATACATTTTAAAGACTAATAAGTTGTATCCACCAGAGGGAGGGGGTATGGTGTGGACACATGGCACAAGGACAGGAATAATTCTTTAATGTTTGTCATTATGTATCATTTGTGTACTGATCTCTGGGAATATTACTAATGGAAAAAATAACAAATAATAAATTAAAAACTGTAAACTTTTTCTGTATGCCCTTTGTCCAGTTTTATATTGAGCTACAGATTCCTTTCTTACAGAAAATAAGAATTCTTTACAAAATAAAGAGATCATTCTAATGTAATATATTTTATAAATACATTTTTTTCACATTTAATATTTGTTTCTTGGCCTTGTTTATGATATTTTCTGTTCTTGGAAAAATACCAGTACTTGGCGATCAGATTTATCAACCTTTATTTTATGGCTAACTTAGTTTACAAAAAAATGGTCTTTGTTGCCTTGCTATTATTCAAACAAAAGTCACCCATTATTTTCATTTTGCCCTATATGGTTCTTTATATTTAACATCAGTCTTTGTTTTACCCATTAATTGATTTTGGTGGGTTTTTTTTTAAAGCAGGTAGAGATTAGCTTCACCTTGAAGGGTTCTACCAGTTGTTGTAATATTTGTCGGGTGATGCACCTTTCCTCCACTGATTTAAATAACACTTTCATCTTACACTCAATCATTTTTGTGCACACTATTATCATTCTTTATAAATTTATTTCTGATCACTTGACCTATTTTCTGTTGTTACAAATACAACATATTTCCTATTATATTTCCCCCAACATTTTTGTTTATAGAATATCTATACTTACTTACTAAATCAGTCACTTGCTGAATATTTTAGAGTCCTCATAATTTTTAATTCCTTGGATTATACAAGTATAAAATAACTTCAGTCAAAAATTAATTCACCACATAAACTTAGAATCAAAATGTATGCTTTACTTAGTGTGAGCTTGTGTAAATGAAATAACTTCCTGGTAATCCATATACAGTAAGAATACATAAAAGTTACCCGTGTTGTCTCTGGGTGCCTTATTGTAATAATTTGTTTTGTTCTCCAGACCCAATACTGGCAAAAATGTATAATAGATAGGAGCATAAAAACTGCAAGCTTTTTTGTTTTTGTTTTGTTTTGTTTTTTGGTTCCTATTTGGAACCAAATAGGAAGTCTATCTAGGGTACGTAGGATTTGGAGTTACTTTTCACAGTCAGTCACAAGCACAATATTCAACTTTACAGCGAACAGGGCTCAAGGTTCAGAAGAGTCTGCACTGCCTCCAGCAGCAGAGGATAAATAACGATGGAGATCATGAAGTCAGCAATACAGACAGATTGCTTAGTAATATATAGCCTTATTTTCATCTCAGAATATTACACCCATAACTCTCAGTTGGTATTTTTCTCTAGAATAATCGATATTCAATACAATGTAATAATGTTAGCTAATGCTGCAGAGGGTTTTCACAAATGTTCTGCAAAACTCTATAGGACAAATTGTCCCTTTTGCCACTTGCATTAGTTTGCTTCAATTTAATGTTATTTTTTAAGTTGCTCTTTGTTTCTTAGTAAAATTAATAGTCACCAGAGTTCAGCTGTTTATAACTTGGGTAGCCATCACTGGGTTCTGTTTTAATGTTTCTCCTTGAATAAGTTAAATTCTTTTCACTACTTTTTCCATTTTCAAAACTGAAAATGGTAATAGATACCAGGTTCAATCATATACATATAAGCTCATATGTATATAACAACACAGATATGTACCATATGTTTTAAAGATTATAGCTAATGATACACCTGATATAATAAAAATTATTTCATTATCATATTTCTAAGACTGTAATGGGAATACTTTACTTTAGAGGAAATTTACATCCTGTATCGTGGGGTGTCCATTTAGCGACCTGCTTTTTTTGAGTGACTCCTTCTCCCCTTAAGAGCAGAAAGTATATTTTCATGTGCTCATATACACAGTCAGGAACTTTCCAACTGTCCATTCCTTTGGATAAATTTAATTCAAAGGACAGTACATTTCCATAAGTGTACGTAAAGATCATTGGGGCCCTGGCTGGTATGGCTCAGTGGATTGAGCATCAGCCTGAGAACCAAAGGGTCGCCAGTTCGATTCCCCAGTCAGGGTACATGCCTGGGTTGCGGGCCAGGTGCCCAGTAGAGGGTGCATGAGAGACAACCACATATTGATGTTTCTCTCTCTCTCTCTCTCCTCTGCTTCCCTTCTCTGAAAGTAAAATAAATAAAATCTTTAAAAAAAAAGGATAATTGGGGAGTATGGCAATACTGGGAAGTTTTAAAGGTAACTCAAGAATATGTAAATTAAGTTGTCAGTTACTTATTATTTCTCTTAAATAGTATTGTACATCACCAAGGTTTATTTACAGATGTAAAAGTGTGTGTTTGAAAATATATGTTTTTCAACATATATGTGCCCATGATGTGGAACAGAGTATATATAGAGAATCTTGCCAAGTGATAATCAGAAGTTATGTTTTTGAGAGCTTTTGTACTTAGGAAACTTCTAAATTCGTGCATTTTTGTAGTTTGAATTACAAAGTACTTCAGTCATTTAAGAAGATACAAATACAAACTTAAATTGAAAAGAGTAAAATTTGAATGAGAACTTTTTGTTACAACACAAAAAGTTGATTTGCTAGGATGATAGTAGATTATGGTACCTCCTGTTGTAATCAGAACACCCGAAACAGAGCACCTAATTCCATTAACAGTAAAATATTGCTAGATCTGAGTTTTCATTTTTGAAGATAGAATTTTTATTTTGACAGTTTTAATAATGAGCACTGATGTTCCTCTTTAAAAAAGAACTTTTACTTATAATTTATTCTTTTATCAGTTATAATTTTATTAAAAAGTTGCTCAAGTTTTATCTTTTGAAACACACTTGAATACTATTTCATATGTTCATAAGTGTTTTGTTTTAATGCTTATGGTAACATAGTTCTTCACACTAACTTTTGAGAATTTAATATTTCCTTATTTAAAATATTTCTTTGGTAGAAAAATGTGTAACATAAATTGATGCATGTATGCAGCACTTATGTAATTTTTTAAATTGCATAAATAATTTGAAATGATAGAGTTTCAAAACAGGGCTGGAAAATGCATATCTATACCAGAACATTTAGATGCAGCTGGCTGTCACCCTGGAGAAAGCCTTTTATAATTTTACCAAGTGTCTTCTTAGTTAAATTAGAGCCCAGTTCCTTGTGATTTTTACCCATTGCTTTAAATTTTGACTTCTGATTATAAAAAAGTATTTATTCTACACCATTAAAAAAATTAGAAAATCTATTGTTTCTGGCACATCCAATAACTATTTTCTACCATATGTGCATTGATTTTAAATGTCATTCTTGCTACTTTAATCTTATAATTTTTAAGTATTTTACATTAAATAGGTAATAAATTTGAGGACTTATGAAGGGCTAGGTCTTGGGCAGGCAATTTCTTTAGATTATCATATTTAATAATCACAGAAACCATGTAACATAAAAATAATTTTCAAATCTCAATGACTGACATACTGAAAGTTTTTGTGTTCTCACGTCACAATTTGAGTTCAGCAGAGTTGAGCACATGTGAGGGACTTATGTAGGTAAGGTCTAGAAATAATAATGCAACTTTCATTCAGGTTCAATGGTCTGAACTCAGTCACTTGGCCCAAATATAACTACAAAAAAAAAAAATGCTTAGGCTATGTAACCAGGGAGAAAATGAAATCAGTTTGCTGAACACATAGCAATACTGCTGCCTCAGTTCACGCTTCTCATTAACAAATGCCTGTCCTTTTCATTCTTCCAAGTGAAGGAAATACTTCCTTCAGTGAGTTCATAGTCCAGTGAATACCTCCAACTCTAAGACCAGGGTCTCTGGTTCAGGCACAATCCTCTATTTGATCAGGATGTAGCCATTTGGGTCCACCAGACAATCCACAAAAATGGTGATCTTATCTTCCTCAAAAGGGGAAAAAATAAGAATCTCAGTAAGTACATGGTTTGCCTCCTCGTTTTCACAGGTGATAGTTTTAGCAAAGGTGTTGCCATTACTACATGAATACTTAGCCACCTATCCTGGTTTTCTTTTCCTTTTTAATCTTTCCCTGAACAATTAAGCCATTAATACATAAGCCACTTTATCCCCACTTCCTGTTCATACCCTCGCTGATAGTTTCTGTTTTAGTCAAGATAAGCTTCCTGTGTAACCAATCTCCAAAAAATTATGTTGTTTATTACAATTATAGAAAAAATAATATATATTACTTTTTATTATTGTAGACAAGTATCCCTGAACTTGTAACTTCACCTCCCACTCTATAACAAAACCCATTAAGCAGTGTTTAACCTGCTTTAGTTTTTCCCTTTGAGAATAAATCTTTCATTTAATGATGTCAATATAAAGACTTATCAGGAAAACTCTGCCCTCCACATATCTATATATACCTTTACTGCTCTAATGTGTGGAAAAGAAATCTGTGATTTGAGACCTGCAGATCCTTTCTCACTGCAACAACCAGGTTTGTGAAGCTGTTTATGCACTTTATGATCCTATTTTGAATGCCAAAAGCTGAAAATGATTGTGATCGTCCCTTCTGCAGCTCTCCTACAACTTTCTAAATCAAGGTATCCAAGACAAGCATTGTCTTAGATAGACTAAGTTGAAGGTCTTATATTCAGGTTGGCAAATTTAAAAAAATATTAATTATTTTTGACATATCCTTTTTATTGCCAATATTTCTCAACAGATAATTACAGTAATTCTCAGAAAGAATACTTCCATTCTGGTAATATGTATCATGTCTCTTTCATCTCAAAATATATCTTAATATAAAAGTCTACATGTTATTTTCTAATCTCTCCCTTAATTTTTCTTATAAAGTTTAAGAAACCATATCATAATCCCATTACAAAAAAATTTACTGAAAATAAGGACTAGTCTATGGTTAAACACAACTTAATTTTAGTAACAATAAAAAATAATGTTATAAAAATGAGTCATATTTATGTACATTTTAGTAAAAATTAAATTTCTATTATAAAACATTTACCATTTTAGTTACAGTTAGCAGATTCTAAATGTGGGTGTAATCTTGAAATATCAACGATATTTATGCAATGAATTTCTGACCTCAATATCCATTAACCAGTCTTCAGAGATTATAAAAGCAGGAATTGGGATTTAAACAGGATACTACAGAATGTAATGACAAAACAAATATTTAAATATTGGTGGATTAAAACACCAACAGTAGGGTGTTTATTCTTACTGAAAACTAAAATAAAAGATTTTTTTTTCCACTGAGTGTATTTTACAAGTAATATTCATGAAGAGATTTTTATAAGAGAGAAAAGAAAATGCTGTGCATGCCTTCAACCTAGTAGTTTTATAAAAAATAGTAAGACCAGTACTTCAGTAATACCAATTAAAAAGTGAAATTATGAAAAAATTATCACCTTTGCCCTTGTCTTCTCGCTTGCTTCATTATATAAAAAGGGTTTTTTTTTTCAAGAAATATGGTTCATAAGAGTGGCAACAACTGATTTCCTTCCTGATTCAATATATGAGGCCTCTTTCAAAATAAACATGCACAGCGGAGGACCCAAGATGGCAGAGGGGGAAGCTACACTGACCTCCTCCTAGGACCAATCTGGAATTACAACTAAATTGTAAAGAAAGTATCCTGAATAATCAACTAAACTCTAGCTGGAGAGAAGCCTTATAGCCATGTTCAGACAGAAGAAACCACTTCACCATAACATGACTGGTAAGGAATATGGACAAGGTTTGCGAGGGCTGGTAGAGCTGCCATGGGCAGCAGCTGAAGATACAGAAGGATATTTCAGTAGCTTGGGGTTTCCCCTGAGAAGCGTGGGGTCTAAACCCCAAGGTGGGCTCCGCTGCCTATAGCACCAGAGCCAGAAAGGAACCCAGAAAATATCCAGCTGTGAAAAGCACCAGGGCTCCTGGTTGCCAGAGAAAGACAGCTGGAGGCTTAGAGAGCCCCTTAAAGGACCAATGCACAAAATTTCGTTCACGACCACTTAACCTGGGCTCTGGCAGAGGGAGGGCAGAGTGGATTAGAGATGCTTGAGGAGAGTCTGGGGTTGGTGGCTCTGGTCAAGAGAACTGAAAGAACAGCTGCCAGGATCCCTGTGCCGACTCACTCCCCATACTGCAGGTGCCATCTTTCTCAGGCAGAACAATCCCCACCAAGTGGCATCAGTCAGGGGAAGCAAGAGCCCTGTCTATAGGAATTACTCTTCCCCACCCTGTGGTGCTTAAGCCCAGCTGCTTATTACAGCTTAATTAGATTAACAACTGATTAGTTTAACAACTAAGGCAGAAAATACAAAGAAGTAACCAAAATAGGAAGGCAAAGACAGATCCCAAAAGAGAGAACCAGATAATTCTCTAGTAGAAAAAGTAGATGAAATGGAGGCAAACAATTATCAGATAGAGAGTTTAGATTAATCATGATAAGGATACTCAAAAGCATGAAAAAAGATAGAAACCATAAAAAAGGACCAGTCAGAAATAAAGAATGCAATATCTGAAATAAATAATACATTATAAGGAATAAATGGTAGACTAGATGTAGCAGAGGATAGAATCAGTGTTTTGGAGGACAAGGTAGAATAAAACACCCAGGCAGAGCAGCAAAAAGAAAAAAGAAGTTAAAAAACATAAGGAGAGCTTAAGAAACATTTTGGACAACATGAAGTGGAACAATATCTGCATCATGGGAATAGCAGAAGAGAGCAAGAAAGGGATTCAGAACCTATTTGAAAAATTTTGACCAAAAACTTCCCTAATCTAGTGAAGGAAAAGACATATAAGTCCGGAAGTTCAGAGAGTTCCAAACAGGTTGGACCCAAATTGGCCTACACCAAGACGTTATAATTAAAATGACAAGGCTTAAAGACAACGAGAGAATCCTAAAAGTTTCAAGAGAAAAGCAGGCAGTTACCTAAGAGGGAGCACAGATAGACTGTCTTCTGATTACTCATCAAAAGAATTTCAGCCCAAAAGGGAATGTCTTGAAATATTCAAGGAACTAAAACCCAGTAAGGCTATCATTTAAAATTGAAGGAGAAATAAGGAGCTTCCCAGACAAGAAAAACTAAAGGAGTTTGTTAACAATCAAACCAATAATGCAACAAATGTTACAGGGCTTGCTTTAAGAAGAAGAAAAACAGAAGGAAAAAAAACAAAAAATGAGGAAAATAGTCTAACAATAAAATGGCACTATGTACATACCTATCAATAATCACCATAAAAGTAAATGGTTTAAATGTTCCCACCAAAAGACATAACTGAATGGATAAGGAAACAAAACCCATATACATGCTGCCTCAAAGAGACTCATCTCCAATTGAAAGATACACACAGACTAAAAATAAAGGGATGGAAAAAGATATTTCATGAAGATAGAAAAGAAAAAAAAACTGGAGTAGCTGTACTCATGTCTGACAAAATAGACTTTAAAACAAAGGCTATAGTAAGAGACAAAGAAGAACACTACATGATAAAAGGAACAATTCAACTGGAGGATATAACCCTAGTAAAAATTTATGCACCCAACATTGGAGCACCTAAATATGTAAAGCTAATGTTGATGGGCGTAAAGGGAGAGATCAACAGAAATACAGTCATAGTTGGGGATTTTAACACTGCAGAGACTTTAATGGACAGATCTTCCAGACAGAAAATCAACAAGGAGATAAAAGCCTTAAATGACATACTAGATCAAATGAATTTAATTGATATCTTCACCCAAAGCACCAGAATATACATTTTCAAGTGCATGTGGAATGTTTTCTAGGTTAGACCACATGTTATGACACAAAACAAATCTCAATAAATTTAAGAAGATTGAAATCATATCGCATACCTTTTCAGGTCACAACACTATGAAACTAAAAATCAACCACAAGAACAACACTGAAAAACATGCAAAGATATGGAACTAAGTAATGTGTTATTAAACAATGAATGGGTCAACAACAAGATCAAGGAAGAAATCAAAAGATACCTGGAAACAAATAAAAATGAAGACACAACAGTCCAAAATTTGTGGGACACTGGGAAAGCAATCCTAAGAAGGAAATTCATAGCATTACAGGCCTATCTCAAAACACAACAAAAAACTCAAACAATCTAACTTTACATGTAAAGGTAACTTGAAAAGGAACAACAAAATCCAATGTAAGTAGAAGGAAGGAAATGATAAAGATCAGAACAGAAAGAAATGAAGTAGAGCCTAAAAAGAGAATACAAAATATCAATGAATCCAAGAACTGGTTCTTTGTAAAATAAACAAGATTAACAAACCTTTAACCAGATTCATCAAGAAAAAAAGAGAAAAGTCTCAAATAAATAAAATCAGGAATTAAAGAGGATAAATAATAATTGACACCAAAGAAATATGAAGGATTATAAGAAAATATTATGAACAGTTATATATCAACAAACTGGACAACCTGGATGAAATAGATAAATTCCTAGAAACATAAGATCTTTCAAAACTAAATAAGGAAGAATTAGAGAATGTGAATAGACAGATTATGCCTAGTGAAATCCAAGCCATAATCAAACTCCCAACAAACAAAAATCCTGGGCTGGATGGCTTCACAGGGGAATTTTACCAAACATTCTGGGAAGAACTAACCCTTCTGCTTCTCAAACTGTTTCATAAAATTCAAGGAGAGAAGGCTCCTGAACTCATTCTATGAGTCCAGCCTTATCCTAATTCCAAAATCAAATAAAGATACAATAAAGAAAGAAAATGATAGGCTCATATCTCAGATGAACGTAGATGCTAAAATCCTCAACAACATATTATCAAACCAAATACAACAATGCAACAGGAGATCATACACCATGATCAAGTGGTATTTATTCCAGGAATGCAAGGCTGGTACAACATTTGCAAATCAATAAATGTGATTCACCACATAGACAAAATGAAGGATAAAAGCCACATGATCTTATCAATAGATGCAAAAAAAGCATTTAATAAAGCCCAGCACACATTTATGATAAAAACTCTCAGCAAAGTGGGAATTGAGGGAACATATCTAAACATAATAAAGGCCATGCATGACAAACCCTCTGCCAGCATCACACTCAACAGGCAAAAACTACAACTGTTTGCCTTGAGATTGGGAACAAGACAGGGTTGTCTGCTTTCACCTCTCTTATTTGCCATAGTACTGGAACTCTAAACCACAGCAATCAGATAAGAAGAAGAAATAAAAACATCCAAATTGGAAAGGAAGTAGTAAAACCATTTTTATTCACAGATGACGTGACTCTGAACATAGGGATCCCCAAAGATTCCATCAAGAAACTACTAGAACTGATAATTGAATTCAGCAAAGTAACAGGATACAAAATTAATATCCAGAAATCAGTTGGATTTTTATATACCAATAATGAACGAACAGATGGGAAATCAAGAAAACAACCCCATTCACAACTGCTTCGAAAGGAATAAAATACCTAGGAATAAACCTAACTAAGGCATAAAAGACCTGAACTTGGAAAATTATAAGACACTCAAGGAAGAAACTGAAGAAGATACAAATAAGTAGAACGCATACCATGTTCATGGATAGAAAGAATTAAACTCATTAAAATGTCCATACTACCCAAAGCAACCTATAGATGCAATGCAATTCCTATCAAGATTCCAATGATATATTTCACAGAACTAGAACAAATATATCAGAAATTTATATGGAACAAAAGGCCCCGCACAGCAACAGCAATCCTGAGAAAGAAGAACAAAGTTGGAGGAATCATGTTACCTATATCAAACTATACTATAAGGCCACAGTAGTAAAAATAGCATGGTTCTTGCATTAAAACAGACACATAGATCAATGGAACAGAATAGAGAACCCAAAAATAAACCCATACTTTTATAGTTAATTAATATTTGACAAAGGAAGAAAGTACATACAATAGGCTAAAGACAGTTTATACAATAAATGGTGCTGGGAAAATTGGACAGATATGGGCAGAAAAATGAAACTAGACTACCTTCTTACACCACACACAAGAATAAATTCAAAATGGATCAAATACTTAAAGATTAGACCCAAAACGATATAAATTCTAGAAGAAAACACAGGCAGGTGCTTAACCCTGATTGCTGAGTGCAGAGTGG